>WURT03160791.1:0-10727 GCA_009936505.3 Holothuria glaberrima | reverse complement strand
AGACAAGTTACAAGTATAACTCCAAAATAGTTTTTCCAAATTTTTATTTAGTGTCATGAACATGACACTAAAGATTAGTTACTTTTAAACCATGGTCTAAAATATGGGACTATAGAGTATCATTTTAAATGAAAAGGTATTCCATGAGAGAAAACTGTGCTATAAACAAAGTTTTTAAAAAAAGGTGAAAAATTAACCTCGGATATGGAAGCTGTTTTTAGTTGAATTTTATATAGGTGACTTTGTCTTGAATTATTTACTCATTCTTTGAATAACCACCTCACAAAAACATATTATGTACTTTTCCAATCTGTAATATTTTACTCAAACAAAATAAGTTAATTATCATTTTATAAATATGCTAAAAAGTTGTCAATTGTATTTGGTTCTTTTTATGGTTCATATCAATTATGTTATTCTATAAATAGTGCATTTGCAAAGTTAATATATTCATATATTTCCAAAGTTAAAAAACCTGTCATTCATTCTCATTTTGCTGTGCTCCATGATCAATCAGCTCTTTTCAGTGCAATATCTTTGCTATTATTACATAATCCATTACATCTCATATTATTCCATTAAAGTCATAAAAGCAAATGGCATAGCAATATATTTATATAAATCAAATCAATTGTAGATGTGTGGTGGTTTTGCTTAAATCCTCAATATCTGGAAGAATTAAAATAGGGTATACAACTCAGGACATTACTTGACAAAGTAGGATTGCTTTTACCCTTTTCCCATCTTTTTACCAATATGAAAGTCTTTCATTCAGAGAAACAAGCCACAGTCAATATTGCCAACAATATTATGTGTGTAATTGCTTTATTTTTGCTAGGAAATTGTATTCAGGGTTGAACATGTTTTTTTTCTACAAGTTTTGAAATTGGAATTTTTGTCGAAATATTAGAAAATCCAGAATTAAATTGATACAAATGTGGAAACCTTTTATCTCATATAAGAGCAGGTATTAGTGTAAAAGATGATTTTGACATTTGGTTGGCAAACTCATGGCTATTTCTCCTGAGAGAAAAATGGAAGTATACACTAGGAGTGTTTGCTAACTCTTGCAAGTATACAAATACTTGTATGTACTTCAGGATGAAATTACAGGTATGTTCACATTATTTAAGTACATCTGTAAAGCTGGTCCCTTTATTCCAAATATCGTAGAGATGACTGATAATTTTATTAATATAATAAATTCATGTTATATGAAATCATGTGAAATTTGATAAGAGTTGGAATTTGCATTAGGGGTGCATGTTGGATTCCTTATGGCTATGTTTCTTACCCTTGTTTAATATTAGTTTAACCCATCCCAGTACCTCATACAACCTTCCTTATCCTTTATAATCTTAAACTTCTTGTTTGTCCTTTGTGGTATATTTAGATGATAATTGTATCAATTAAACCAACCTGCATGGTTGTATGGATGAATGCTATGATATGGGTATTAAAACTAATTGCAAAACAAATTTCCATTTTAAAGTTTTCTTCAGTGTTGGTAGTAATCAGTAGCAAATGTAGTCCAATTTATTATATTCAGTTATTGTCATCCCTGCTAATTCAGTCCCTTTAGTTAATGAATAGAATGCATTTTGTTATTACAACAGTACCCATGGTAGCACCCAACTAGTACTTTAAAGGAAATTATGCACACTTGTCATGGTTTCTGGCACGTGGGATGTTACTTACAAGATGCCGTAGCACTTCACAGATTTGTGTAGAGTTCACGTTGGTGTAGGCAAAAATATGTGAATGGGGTCAACTAAACATTGCTAACATTTGGTGATCAATGTTTTTGGAAAGCAGTCATAAATTCATGTTAAGCATATGGTGATATTGTAGTAACCAACTGATGGCTCTTCAAACGTTAGTAGAAAGAGTACCAGTTTTTAGAAGTAAATGAAGAAATGAAAAATTATGTGAAGTGAAAGTTGTTAAAGTTATTGAACATGCTGGGAAAGTCTCCTCTAGTTACTTTGCAAAATGTGGACCCATCATAGCTGGCATATAATAGATACCTTGGATTAAGTCAGGTAACATAGAGTATTGTATCTGTACATTTACCAATGAAGCTGTTCGCAAAATGTCTAGTGAACAGAACAATGAAAGCAGTGTGACTGCCTGCTTCCATGAAGTTGAGTACACTGGCTACTGTGGATGTCCAGATCTATCTTTTTTCTACTTGGGTAATTTTACTATTTCACTTGAGCTTAGGACATTTTCCTCCCATGAATATCAGGGTCCACATACTAGAGAATGAACAACTAATAGAACAAAAAGATTGTCAATGCCCAGCTTTGCTTGACAACAAATTATTCAGCTTTGCTTGATAGCATATTGTTCCAAAAGTGATTACTAAAAGGGCTTATATTAATACTAGCTCCTTGCTCCAAATGGTGACACTTTGCTGTATAAATAATGAGAACTATCATTGCTTTTGTTGCAAGTTTTCATCAGATGAATTGGATAACATTCCTCAGACTTATATCTTAAAGAAGGGTCATTGTTTAGTTTTTAATACTACTAGATTATACTATAATACCAGAAGCTAGTCATAGTGTTTTGAATAGCTGTAAAGAGTAGCTTATAATGTTTGTTCATCTTCCCTTCTTTGTAAGGTCAGTTTTGCTTAAAGAAAGACTCCTGCCACCTCAGAATACATTCATGAGCAATAATGTAAATAAGTTAAAAATTTCTGATTGGTTGTGGTACTTTGATTGACACAAAAATGTGGCAAACTCAAACTGTCACTCTTGATGTACTTTGATTTGATGGCATTTGCCGATCAGTAAAGTATACTTAGGTTTAAGGTATAGGCTGTAGATTGCCTAACATAGTGGCACACCAGAAGTATCAACACATACTGTACATATGAGCAAATTGTAATAGTGTATAAAGTGAATTGTTTAGAAAGGGTTGGCAAGCTACCACAGTTTCTTCACCATCAGAAATTGACCTTGGGAAATGTAATTGATTCATTGGAGTAGCAGGGTGTAACTTCCAGAATAAGACCTCCCTTGTGGGAGGTGCAATTTCAGTGGTGGAGGAGCTTTTGCAAAGAAGCAGAAACATTTAGGACATTGAGAAACTGCCTTTAAACAGAATGGAAGATGTGCTTTATATTTACCACAACTCATCATTATACACACCTTTTTAACAATGCAATGTATGCAAAAGAGCCTAGTGTCATTTTATATGGATATGAATATGCATGTATTTAATCAATATGCAGTATGTTATCCTGGAAGATAATAGCAAAGCCCTGAATGCTTGGCTGAATGCAACAACACTCAACCCATACCATTTCAAAGCATGGCTCAACACCCTGTCATTACTTGACAATCAAGGTGAGTTCATGCGCACTTCTGTCACCATTCCTCATTCACAAAACATTTGCATAAACTTTTGAAAGTCAAAGAGATGAGATGTCTATAAAAGAGGTAGCTTGCAAATTTTTGTAGTAGATTGACATAACTGTTCAGTTATGTTACCCTACATATCAAAATAGAAAAAGTGATTTTTCTGGTTGAAATGCTATTGTGATGTCATTCACTTCTTGCCTTCATGTACTGCACTAGAAGTCTGTTCATGTTTTTAAGAAATTTGCCAGATTGCAGTTTGTAGAGAACATTAGAATTTTCTGAGAAACTATTATTTAGAAATGTAGCACACTGTTTAAATGGATGTTTATTAATTTAGTCACAAGCTGTTTCATTTTGTTTTGCTTGTCTTTGACTTTTGGAAAGTTTGTGCAAGTGTCCTTTTCCTTTTTTTTTGAAATACTGTAATGACATGACATCAGATTCTGATGATCCATTAATTGGACCTTACCTACTTATATTATTCCACTTCTATCTTGTCATTAACCTTGTATTCTCTTTACGATATTCACATTTCATCTGTGGCATTTAAAACAGAATTAAAATGCTGGTGAAGGATATTCAGATCTTTTGCACACAGATACCTGCATAAAGTCAGACTTAAACGTGTGGTTTCATTTGATTCATTGGGATAAATGCACACCCGTTTGAGCCGAACTTCTGGGCCTAGTTTGCATCATATCAAGTAATTTGCTGTGATGGTGGAATGTTCAAGAGTAATACACTCATGATGAGGAAGTTTTTCATTATGGAATTCGTCTCTTGAGGATTTATCCAATCATGGTTGAAAGTGATTCTCTTTTGTCATTTTCAAATACTTGAAGTCCCTAATCAATGCTTTGGTATTCCACTTGCTTGTGGCAATGTAATGTGGACATTTTGTTTGAAACAGATAGCTAGTAATAACATTCAAAGAAGGTGCACAAAGGACTGGTCATCTTTGATACTGTCCCAGCATTAAGGAAGGAGAAAATTAGTTTTATACAAATTCTGAAATCTTGACTTCTATTTTACCTGTTTTAGAAGACAAGTCTTACCAACTTAAATCCAGGGATTGCAGTTTATAGCCATCAGCTTCAATTGTATGAGGAACTGAGTATTGACCCCTACCCCAGCCTTCCATGCATGTTTTAAGTAATCAGCTCATTATTTCATCATAAAAATGTGGTTTAAGTGTTTGGTAAGTTCTCCCTTTGCATTTGTAACATTACCTTTATAAATCCACAGGACACTCATGAAATCGTAAGTTCACTCTTCACATCCTTTGTATACCTGTAGCCTGCTATCAAGCATTCACCTTTCTTGGTTTCAAGCATCCCATTAACTGAATCATAATTTCCAAGGAACCTTTATGAAACTTAAAAAATTTCACAAAAAATTAGCATTTTTTTAGAAAACAGAGGATTTCTTTGGTTTGTGTTCAATGATCAAACTTACTCCAAACTTAGTTTCTGGCCCAGAACAAATATGAAGAAGCTGCTGTTTTCTGGCGAAAAGCAATAGAATTGAAAGTCGATCATGTCGGAGCTTGGAGAAACTCTATTACACTGATGGAGGAGTCAGGTAGAGTATTCTGAGACAGTTTCTGAAAGCAAGCACTGCTTACATTAACCTTCTGAAATTGGTTAGAATCAAGTCTCGTTCATAGTATTGGTGTTGCTGCAGAGCTTGGAATCAAGCAAGTGGAGTTAACATTTAATAGATCTTATGCACATGACGTCACAGAGCCATAAAGTGCACCCTACTTTGGAGAAAAAACAGAAGAAAAAGCATACGACAGTAGATAACGCTTCATGCATGCAACAGTTACAAGCAATTTGTATAGTCGGTGTAGTATGTAGGCCTATACTACTGATAGATCTGCTACACTGCATTAGACCTATATCCTGGCCGGGTCATACGGAAGACTTTAAAAATGGAACCTACTGCCATTGTGCTTGGTGCTCAGCATAAGCAATGGAGTAGGGAAAACAAGCCAGTGGGCCACAATTGGAAAAAAGGCTGTGGCCGGCTCGACTTAAACCAATTGGTTACAAACTGGGCCATAAAACCTCATCTAACTAACTAACTAGACCTATATGATAGTAATTACTCATCCAGCAAACAAAAAAATATAGTCAATTCTTGTTGTGAAGTCAGATGTTCAAATCACAGTTACAGAAGTTAAGCTAAAATCAAGTTACACAATTAATTGATTTCATATTTCATTTTCTGAAAAAACAAAAATAGCCTATAGATTTCAATAGATACTGTACTTTAATTTCTTCTCTTGCGTGCTGACTTTATATTGTTGAAATTATGTACAAATATAGATCACTCCATTGTACTGTTGTATGTTGGGATGACAACTGGGTTTGATTGTAGTTCCTCTTCTTCAAGCAAATAGGGGTATTTTTGGAGATCACGTGCAGTCAATTTTTCAATATTGCACCTTTTTATGTTGCTTGGATTGCTTTCCCAACTCCTCAAAATATTTTGACAAAGAAGTTGAAACAGTAGTCATTTTAGGCCTCCGTTCGGTCGGTAGTAGAATAAGGAAAAGGACTGATGCGTAAATCGACCCAAATTTCAGCAGTACAGAGCTACAGTATAGGACAGTGGCCCCGCAGCAGATGATGCAATGCAAACAGTTATTTGTGTATTGTTTTAGGCATCTAAGTGCGAGCGCAACGTCAGGTGTGCAGTGCATGCTTCATTGTTTTCCTCCAGATTGGCATCAGTGTGACATCAATGCATAAGGTCTATTGTGTTGGTACAGAGTAAATATAACCATGGGTAGTTAGCATTTATATTCTGGCTAAAGATGTTGGAATCAAACTCTCTCTTTACATTTAAGTGGTGTAATTGCTGTAGATTTTGGTAGTGGCTGCTATTAACAAGACATAGTATAAGCATGGATGCTGGCTTGCATTTGGTAGCTTAAGGTGTTGAATATTGGGTGTAAGAAGTTTGGAAATTCCAAGTCTTCTGTTTTTGCCCATTGGGTGCTTTACGAACGTTTCATGGGTAGACAAGTGGTTTTGACTTTCAGAAGTAATTGGGGAAGGGGCTTGGCCAAGTATGATACTGGCAGATATAACTAAAAGCTGCTGCCCCAACATAATTGTAAAATATCAGTAATGCTTTTCTTAGCCTGCTTTATACCTTTCCCTACGAGCAGTGGGGCATCTCACGATTTGACCCTATGGGGCTTCTCCTTAAGAGGGGCATGAGATAGTACCTAAGCTGATCTCAGCTCAAACATGGTAGATGCTGAGGTCAGAAAATTTGGAATCACAAACACCCTAGATTGCAAAGAATAGTACACTCTTAAACAATTTTAAAACTGTCACTAACAGTTACATGTTTACCATGTATAGGAATACTGTTGCGAAGAAAAGTTGTCTTCCCAAATGCCCTATAATGCCATAGCTTGTAGGAAATTGCCCTCTGTAAACAGAAATTTGTACTTGTCAGTTGTCTGACATGCATAGAATTTCAGCAATGTTAAAAGATACTGCAATGTTAAAAGATACCGCACCCAAGGAAGGTTTCTGGAGAAAGGGGGGGGGGGAATTCTCTTAATCTGTCACTACCTGTATTGATTCATACTGCACATCACATACTGTATGCAACGGAAACAAGTCCTGCCAAGTCTCACAGCTTTTGAAATCTCATAGCTTTACCTGGAATCAACACGCTGACTATTTTCTGGTAGAATCGTGTTGTAATGTGTTGACTTTCGTCTGGAAGTGTGAAAGCAGCTGTCTTTAAGGTTGCTTACTTAGCCTTTGACTGGCGCTGTTTGCACATGATGTATACAGTATATATCTGTGTTTACGATTTGTGCTTTGTTGGTTGGTGTTTTTACATATTTACAAGAAGGTTGATCTTATAATTATGGTCGAAAAGTGTTGGAAAGTACTGTTTATCTGGTTAGCTTTATACGAGTTTAAATGGTTGGAAGAAAGAAACAATATTTTGCACTCGGTAAAGTTCGTTACTCTGTTTTATTCATGATTGGTAGTGGGCTGTGCTGACTATAAAGCTAACAATAAATTTTACTTCAAAATGATTAAGCAGGCAAATTATCCTGGAACTTGAAGGAAAAGTTAGGAGGGCAGTGATTAAAATGTACAATGGAAGCAAATTGGCAGTTTGCTCCTGGTTGCTGTAAGAAGTTGCTGTAAGTGTGGTACCTTTGCACACGAATTTATGGGTGAGCTTTGAATAAATTTAATACAAGTGCAATAGCTTTGAAATTTTAAACCATTATGTAATTCAGACAAGTACATAATTCAGACCATTAGTTTGGTCATAGTAGCATGTTGATAGGGAGCAAGTAGTACTCCTTTACTACAGTACTGCCATTCAACTTTTTTGTTTAAAAAATTGTCTCTCATTGAAATGTTTGTGTAATCACACAATTGCTGGTGGCAATGGTTGGTAAAAAACATTTCTGGCTCAAAATACTCAGGTGGCCAGGAATAACACTTTCAGTCCTTGGCTTGGTAGTTGGTATTTCAACACACTTCATTCTGAGGTCTCACAAGAAACATAAATTGTCTGAAAAAAGTCGCTAAATTTAAAAGAAAGCTTTCCATTTTGATTTGAAAAAAACACTACAAATGTTTGGATGTCATGGTCATTTCTGTACAGTTGACAAGCTTACATGTTTCGTGCAAGGGTGACCAAACTTGCATGATTTTTTATTGCAGTAGCAGTATTAGATTTGACAGCAAGATTTAAGTTGGTGCTGGTCTTATCTGATATGAATTATTGAGGTAATGAGTACTTAGAGCTCAAGGTAAAACTTCTGTGTATGTTAACATCAGCCATACATTCAAAGTCAGTTCATTCATTTTTCCCTGTACCCTTTGCCAGTACTGAACAGTTTGTACCATTAAATATATGGTTGAAATGAATTGTATAAATGTCAGAAAAATTGCATTTGAGTGGGCAAGCCTGGACCCAGGATAAGACAGGGGGCTATGGATAGCTCTCATGGAACAGGGAGCCATGCTACTCTTGATAGTGAGCTACATTTTCTTTACATTGAAAAATCTTTCAATGATGAAAGCTGTCAAGTCCAGACCCCTGGGCCATCTGCCCCTAGATCTTTACCTGGTGGGTTAGGATATCATACTTTACATTGTTGAAAATTCTCAGAAAATTTCAAATCAGTCATTTGGACAAATACAGTATATAGTTACGTCATTAGTTGACAAAAAAACATTTGTGTATGTAGTAAGTATGTTCTGATTCTAAGACAACCCCACCCCTTCCCTCTTGACAGTTCTACTGGAATGATTACTTTTTGGGCAGTTTTCCCCTGAACTTTCACTGGACAATTCCTCGATTTGTGTATTTCTTGCACAAGACTTTCCACCCACACAACTTGCAACCATGACAACTATACTTCAGACACCCCCTCTTCCAGGATGAGAATCCTCTGGAGGAACATTGTCCAGGGGTGGGGAACTGGTTGAGTGGGAATTGTCATGGAGTAGGGGGGAGGAAGTTGCCAGGTCATGAGTGTAAGCAAGTTTCTTTATTTAATGACTTGAGTGAACTGAAGTTGTTTTTACACAGGTTAATGTTATCAACAACATGCATAATTCTGTTTTAGGTTTAGTGATTAAAGATAGGTTCTTGATTCATCACTAATGCACAGACCCATTCTTTTTTCAACCCACAGGAAAGTTGGATGCGGCAATAGAGGTTGCTAGACAAGCTCTCAAATACCTTCCAAATGAGCCAGGAATCCACTTTATCCTTGGCAATGTCCTGGGCAAATCAGATAGGTTGGAGGTTAGTCTTTATAATTTAACAACAGAGATGTAGGATGGAAGCTGTTTTTAGCTGAGTGAAGAAGGAGAGGGTAAGGGTGGGTTAGAGTTAGATGAGGTTTTACAGCTCAGTTTCTAACCGTTTGGTTTAAGTCCAACCAGCCACGGCCTCTTTGTCTAGGTGTGGCTCACTGGCTTGTGATGGGTACATTTTATAATAGAATAGACAAGTTCTATTTGAGTAATTGAAGGTTAACCAATTATCGCTCCTCGGAAGTGTATGTAAACAATGAACCCTCTTACACCAGCTTTGCTTACATCATCTTGGGGGTCTGTCTATCCATCCACGTGCCTACTTATCAGGCCAGAAAATGTTTTTTATCTCAGTCAATTTTCAGTGAATTCATTTGAAAGTTGGTCATCATGCATTGTACATTGTGAAGTGGTAAGTGTTCTTCTCCACATAGACCTACCAACAAATAATCAACAAAATTGCTTGGAAGAATTATTTGCATGGGTAGATTACAAGAACTATCCTCAAGTTTAGATCAAAGGTTTTCTTGGGACCATTCTTGCAATTTCTTTATTTTATTTATTTATTTTTTTTTTGGGGGGGTACCTATTATGAATCTTTATTTTGATTAGAAGTCTATATTCCTTCCACTACACTCCTTTGAAAACTAGCAATGGATGAAAGGTTTCCTCTATGAGGTTGTCAAGATTAAAAGGGAAATTGCTCGTACAAGACAGTTCCAATCTCCCAAAGAAGTAATTTAGGCCTTGAAGGGCAGTTGTTTTACAATGCTAAATGACCACAAATGTGGGAGAAGCCCATATGGCTTATGAATTACAGCTTCACGACGGGTGGTGGCTAACCAACTCAACAATTTGGATCAAATGTGGTTTCTTTTGAAAAGCCAGTTCAGATGGGAAAAACCGTAGATTGCTTTTGGAAGAAAAACCAACCTTACTTTGACCCGGCAGGGGATCGAACCCCAAACCTCGCAGTTGCCGAGCTTCATCGCTTCAAATGCCACCACCTTTATCCACTCAGCCCTTCCAAAAACTGTCTCAAGGTCCTCCTTGTGAAGACACAAACTTAGTTTACTGCTCAGTGCCATATCCTAGTGAACATACAAGGCCCTTAATATGTAGTCAGAATACTCTTTCTGCATGCTCTGAAATGTGAGCTGCTCTATATCTTTTGAATCTTTTAACTGTGATGTCAGTCAAAAAAGCAATGGCCAGTGGAGAATTTTGGCTACCCCATACCAAAATTGTTCTTGGAGTAATGAGTGTAGGCCTCTCAATTAACAGTGAACTGTTAATGGTATGTCAGTGCTGCTCTTGTATCTGAAGAAACCCTGTTCATATAGCTGGCCTGTGTGAGAGGGTAAAATGTTTTATACATACAGTTCCTGTGGAGAGATTGTTGTTGTAAGGTCAATGTCCAAAAGCTTACAGAGAATTTGTGCATGATATGGGCCTTTGTGCTTTGCTGAGAAAAGTTTTGCTGTTCAGTGAGGGGGGTCAAGTGCTGTACTTGAAGAATCATTTTGTTCATTAGTTT
>WURT03160780.1:0-10728 GCA_009936505.3 Holothuria glaberrima | reverse complement strand
CGATATTAAAACACCTCACACGAAAATTAATCCTGGACTTTGGTAAATATTGACCCAATATAGTTTGTTCTGTTTCAACTTATTTGACACCACGTACACTGGGACGATTGTAAATAAAACAAAGTTCATCAGCTGTGCTACAAACAATGGCTTGCTTTTTTTTTCTTGTAATAGGTAATCGTAGGTAGTATTACAATACGAATACTCCTGTATCCACGGTGTAGATAAATCCGGTATGTCCCATTAGAAATTGGCTTGAGGTGTATTTAATAGTGTAGATTAAATTCTTTTACTTGTACATTCGTCCCCTCCTTTGAAATAATATGTTGAGCGGAAAAGATTATACAAGACAATTTTGTACATACTGATACTTCTTTTAAAAACTTTTACACAGAGGCAAATTATCTATTTCAAATATTTTTCAAGAAATGATTGGTCCTAAGTACGGTGTTCTGTAATCAAGAGTAGCAGATAAGACTCAAAGAAGGACAGTATCTTACCATGGGGGCTATATCATGATATGTTGTAGACGATGCAGCTCGGGGACCCCAGCCTTAGGGACCGGGGGAAGTTTAATCGGCTATAGTCATCTCTATTCATCCGGAAACACCACCCTCCTTGCCCTTTAAACCATCCATCAGTTCGTTGGGATCGATAATTGAGAAATTGTGAATACGCCCTGCCACTTACAGCGACAATGCCGATGTAATTTGTCGAAAGTTGGTGACATTTTATATCCATAGTTACTTAGCAAAATAACTGTTGTGTGCCCCTCCCCTTGGGACATTTTTGCCCAGTTTTTACCCATCAAAAATTAACGAAGCCATTTTAATTTACACAATAACTGACTGACTGATCGTGCCTTCAATCATACTTTCATCGTTTGACGTTATACAAAGCCTGTCCTTTCAAAGACTTATCACTTAATGTTCATAAATCCCCTACTGCCATTCAGTGTGTGTTGTACCCATCAATTAATCTCTTAAACGAATCGTTGCAAAGCCATGGTTCATAGGCCAATGGGAAGATATTTCAACAGGCACCGGAGCTCACTTTAGAGCTGTGTAAAAAGTCGCAGGCAAGATTATCTGTGTAATCTGGGGTTTTTTCTCACGATTTTAATCCATTAAAGGCTCCATCTACCATTTTTGAGTCTCATTTCACTGAATCAGCTATATTACAAGCTTTGGAATCAAATATGCGCCTACCATTTTTGTTAGGGTTTCGGAAAAGGTAGGGGGTGATAATTCCTTCACTTTCAATAGTGTGAGTAGGGGTGGGGTATGACCCCTGTCCCCCAACTGTTGGCGCCCATGTTTTTAATATACATTAGCCCAAGTTAACAAAAAAAAAATGGAAACCGAACAAAATGGAAACCGAATTTTTGAAAAAAAAAGAAACACGACAGGAAGTAGACCAACATAAATTAACGAAACAACAACTTAAATTATTAAAAAACATAATATTCTGTTATCGCGGTATATTTGTGTAAAATAAGTTACCGAAACAAACTCTAAAAGAAAATATTTTAGTTCTGTTATTTCATTTTCACAGTTTGTGTTTTAAAATACATAATTCTTTGGAAAATGTTTCCATGGAGTGCGAAGTGGCAGAATTTTAGCAGTGGTATATACCACCTGGTAGCCCCTGTTCATATGTTCAGCCCTTGGCCAATCGGCACACTATTTCTCCGCTGTCACTTATAGCAAATTAATGAGCTGCATGCCTTTGTCAGTTTATAGGACTGGCTTGTTCACTGCTGATATTTGTCCTGAACTGTTTGTTATTGCATAAAAATGATGTTACTTGAAAAATTTTTAGTAATGATGTTATACAATAAATTGATTGCATAAACCTCAGATTTCAATAATTCATTGTCTTCATTTGAGTTTCAGTTACACCTATCTTTTGGCGGGTCGTTTCTTTAACCAAGCGTCCATCCGTGGTGAAGCTTTTATCTTGTCTACTAGAGCCTGCAACTTGGGTTCCTTGTTTATTATTTTAAAGTAATGAAGTCTGTCGTGTACCCAATTAAAAACGGCGATATCTGCAAGAGAAAACTGTGGAAGGAATAAACAAACTGGTTAGTGATCAGACTCGTAGTCAAGGAGTCACGGTCAGGAGTGGTTACCCCAGAAACATTTCTCCCGCAAATTATTAAAACACTGTTGGTTTAATACACCTAACAGATTTTGCCCCTGAAAAATCTTTCACCCCCTGGAATCTATCTCCTTCCCCTCGCCCCGTCCCCCCTCCATTCAGTACCTTGTCTGACGATGGAATTGTTGATACTAAAGAAGGGAAGAGGGTGGTGGAGGTGGGTTGCGCATGGGCGTGGATCATGGTGGGACGGGGGACGCGTCCCCTCACTTTTTTGGAAGGGGACATCGCCAAAAAGTCCCCCCACTTTTTCAAAAAAGATGAAAAATAAAACTATGTACCAGTGTTGGAGGTCTCGAGACCAGTATTTGCTGGTCTCTGTCTCGGTCTCGGTCTCGGTCTCGAACTCCTGTGGTCTCGGTCTCGGTGTCGGTCTCGGAGTCTCATGGTCTCGATCTCCCTACCGGTCTCGGATCGAGACCGGTAGTTTTTGTGGGCAAAATATTGTCAATTAAGAGAAGAAGTGCAAGTCATTATTTTGGGGAAAAATACATGGTCAACGTGTGTCCACCAATCTCACCATTTTTGCATGTCATATGGATCACTTGCCTCATAAGGCCTCAGCTTAGTATTAAAAAGATATGCTGTTGTTTACTTGCATCCAATACTGTATTTCCTTCCTGCACACAGTGAACGTTATGTATTTTGTAGTATAGTTGAGCTGAACAGGCAGTCATGTAAAATAAAACATTTACTTCAATTCTGACAGAAAACTTTCTAACAAAACATTCCAAAAGAAATGTAATTTGCTGGACACTTCTTGTGGTTAGGATTTATGGGGCGGCTTTTTTATTTTTTCATTGTGAGTGCTCTTATAAAGGTTTCGGGGCAAATTACACTCAGCCCAAGGAAAAAATCTGTAAAAGTTGCCCAAAATTTTCTGTGCCATTTGATTTTTTCTCAGTTGTGACGGATATCAGTACATCTGAGTCAACATTGAGTATTGTACTTCATACATCAGGTGTAAAGAATAGATACGTAAGCAGTAAAAAGTTGTTCGAAAACTGCATTCATTTGTTAATTTGGACACTTGTTTAGGTCTCGGTCTCGGTCTCGAACTCTGCTGGTCTCGGTCTCGGTCTCGATTTTCTACACCAGGTCTCGATCTCGGTCTCGATCTCGGTCTCGGTCTCAAGATTCCCGGTCTCGGTCTCCGTCTCGGTCTCGGTCTCGAATGTGTTGGTCTCTACTACAACACTGCTACGTACAACATAGACTACGAATTGACACTACATTTTAAATGCTAAATTGCGCCCAAATATGGCACCATTTGCCACCTAGACACCAATTTCATTTTTTTCAAAGGGAAGGGGGACACCCCTCCCCTTAGACCCCACCACAGGACAGCGAGATTAAAATCGGCTAGTCAAGATTGCGAAAATAATGGGAACTATGCTCAATCCAATCCCCCTTGTAAAGATATATTTACAATGTGCTTGGTTTCGTATATTTTTTTCGAAATATTTTTCACCTTTGCCAAGGTTCCTTAAACATGAATTCGTCTCGCTTTTTCAATTTCTTTTTTTTTAAAAAGTACCTAAAATTTGGAGCATAAGAACACCTCATAAAATTAAAAAGATTGCACCATTTCACGTCTCAGCCCTATAACAAAGCCAAAAATTTTCCAAAGGGGGAGAGGGACACCCCCTCCCCTTAGACTCCACCCCCACGACGACGATACGCAAATGTTGAAAAGTCCACCCCACCTTTCGAGATGGGCCCAGGCCCATGCCCATGCCCATGCCCATGCCCATGCGGCAACTCTCATAGCCTATAGATTCCTAGCACCAAGCTTAAAATATCACGAATACAACAATAATTACACTGTGCTTTGTGTTATTTTCTCTCTTCCTAACATTTCTGTGGACTTTATTTTCATTACAGCAGAAGGAACGCCGGATTTCCGGGCCAGTGTTTTGGATCAAATCTTTTTGCTACTTTTGCTGGCCTCACATTAGCCTCTTTTCATTCCTCACGCTGAAATCATGTCGTTACCCCCCTTACTACTTGACTCTTTTCTTAATAAATCCTTTGGCTTTCATTTGTAGAAGTACTAACTTCGCTTATTATTCCATAATGTGACGTATACTTGCTATGGATTTACCTATCTCTTCTTCTTTCTGCCCTCCCGCTTCCGAAATCCCAGGATAGCTTACACACACATTGCTTAGTGCATGCACTACCACATCGTACGGAAACGTTTGTTCGTGCTTACCTTTGACCCGACAAAATAACCTTCTCCTCCCTGATTGGCTACCAACAGTTTCTCGAGCAGACCCAGATACTTCGGTGCTTGAACCTCGGCCAATTCTTTAAGTAATGTTTGCTACGAACGTGATATGAGAAATGGAATGAATATTTATGAATAATATCCATAATCTTCATTTTAGTGCAATGGAAACATTATTAAGGCAACTTCCAACGTAAAATATGAGACAGTTCTATGTATCTAAATAGGGTCACAAGTTAGGCTTCAAGTTTATCGATAATCGAGTGTAAAGGGGGTGAAAATTCCATTTACACTTTTTTGAAGCCACGACAAAATTATTGCAATTTTTGCACTCTATACATAGCGTCAGTTTGAATAACCGGGATATAATACACATCCTATTATAAACTGGTTTTTTTCTAGAAACATTTTTGTACTTCACAAATGTAATATTTCACTTACAATCAGAAAGGCTACCTTTCCCAACGTCCTAGATTGCAAACCTTCTAGTCAAAGAAAGAAATACGTCGTTCCAATTCTTCGTCTACCATGCGTGGGTCGTAAATATGGGAGGAAATAATTTGCATCCCAATCGCCACTGCTTTTTAAAACATAAAAGTGTCACAACGGTTCCCTACGAGACAAGGCAGGTTTCCTGATGGGTTCAGGCATCCCCCTAATTTCAGGCACAGGATTCGGCCTCACATTCAGCTTCACATTCTGAAGATGGCACAGGATTCAGACTCACATTCGGGCGCTATAACACAGGATTTGGCCTCACATTCTGAAGCCAGCGCAAGATTCGGCCTCCCGGCCAGCACAGGTAGTGACAGGGTTCGGTCTCACGTACATGTAGCCTCACATTCTGAACGTAGCACAGGATTCAGCCTCACATTTGGACGCTAGCACAGGATTCGGCCGAATGTGACGCGGAATCCTGTGTTAGCTGCAGAATGTGAGGCTGAATGTAAGGCCGAATGTGAGGCCGAATCCTGTACCTGGTCTAGTAACAAACACAGGGTATAAACTGCAATTTCAAGCGCAAGATTTTTTTCTTTTTTTCTTTGTATTCTTTTTAAAGTGGTCTGATGGGAAGTTTTATTTCCCTTATTCCGAAATCTAATATTTTGTCAATTTTTTTACTTCCCACCGAACAAAACTTTACATATGGACCTAGTTAGAAATGAGAGTGGTCGGGCAGTCGGAGACTCAGATTCCTCAATACGGTCACATTCCGATATTCCAAACTATGGCCGGTTTTAGCAATGTTCGAAGAATGGTAAGACATTCCGTACCCCTCCCCTTCTCATGCAAAATCTCTATTAAAATTTCCATCCCATCTAGTGCATCCCACCCCCTCTAGGTGTTGTCCCATTAGGGGCTGGGGAGTACCGGTGTGAAAAGGTAAAGTTTCACTAATATTTAAGTAGCAAGAGGTTATTGATTGAAGAGTTCATCTTTAATTCGCCGGCCCCAAAGTAATTGGGGATGCGACGATTTGTGCCCCTGAAAAAAGGTATTTTATGATAAGATATTCTATGTGAAATGTTACAATTGAGCCTCTTTGGCTATTTATCGCAAATGGAGACTTCTTCAAGTGGACTGATATATGCATTATTTGATTAAAATTGCGCAACAGGTATTATGCTGCATTACTTCCTACAATGGGATTTGTGATCATTTCGTTACATTACCTGCTTTGTTTTTCAATTTTAATTATTTTCATTTACTTTGCAAGGTTTTGTCTAAGATGACGGGGTGGGGATTGGGGCTGAACCCTCTCAACTTCTGGATTTGAGATTTTACAAAGTAAGTTTTGGACGTACTATTTCCAGAAAATACTAGTTTGTAGTGGGAAATTTTCAAAATGAAAGTTGGGAAGGGGCTACAGGCGCCCTACATTTTCCATCTCTCCCACTTTCCCAAATTGCTTGGGATGATTTCAACGTACGAAATTTTAATTTTTGTTTGCATTGGTGTGACGTCTATACTGCGATGAAAGCAAGACAAAAATTATGTAAATCATTAAGTAATGTCTAGCTCACGTCCTTCTAGGTGGCCCGACCCATTTATGTGAGAAGGGGCATTTTGGTCTAGAAAAAAAATGGTTAACATGGGTCTTGTTTCAAAAGGAGTTTTCCCTACCTTTATCTGGGAATCAATTACTCCGCCCCTCACCAGATGAGTGGCACAATCTGTCGCTATATCATTGTAAGTAATATTACATTTTACCTTCACCCCTTCGTCCTTTTCGTAAATAGCTTTCATAGTGTGGTACCCTAGTTCCTCGAGGACTTCTAGAACTACGTCAATCCGGGCTTTTTCGATATCGCTTTCACCGTACAGGCCTGTTAAGAGAAGGTAAAATATCATCAACATTGTATGTTCACCGTGTGATAACTCCACGGGCCTCCTCTTTTCAGAAGGAATATACCTCTTTTGAAACACCATTGCCATATGGACAACATACAGTTTACTTCATAAAAAGTTTCCTGAACCTAGTGAAACTGTCCACGAATCCCCCTCCCCAGCACCGTGCCTACTTATTTTAATCCTGAAAATTTTCGAACAACTTTGCTCAGCAAAGCAGAGAGGGGTCTAATCGTACGTACTCCCCGAGGATCTCTTGCTTACCTAGAAGAAAAATTGCGGACAGCTAGCTGTACAGGCCTCTTTGTAATATTATTATCGTCCACTTACCAAATTTTCGGGCAAGATACCGGTTTATGGCCATACTTTGTGGAATCCTTTCGCCATCTGCATCCAGACAAGGAAGTTGCCCCAGCGGGGTCCCTGAAATAGAGTCAAGGTAATATGGAAAAGATAAATAATTTTAAATTCAATTCTCTTACCGACTTTAGTTTGTGTTACTTGCTTTTATCTTTTGTAATGTTTTTGTCTTTTAGAATGTTTCAGTCCGACATTTGAACGTATTCTAACATGGCTCTTTCGAACTATATAGGTTGAATAAAGAGTCGTGAGCTTTTCGACCCCCAGTGTATTTTTTATCTTTGTGCGAACCGTTCACATACATCCTATACGTATAGATAAAGGGCAGCGTGACTACAAATGTCACCACCTTTTGAAAAATTTAGGCTAACCAAGATGGCTGCAGGGCAACTGTTATTTGCAAAATTTGACAATGAATCTGTAGCACTTCCGACATTAGGATGCTTCCCACTGTTCGCTGATTTTCACCAAGACTTCAACATTTTATTAAAAAAATCCCAAGTTTCTAGCATAATCGATCGATGCTGAACCACTTGAGCAAGACCAAACTTTAAACAGAAGACATAGGATGTAACCATATTGGTAAGCCTAAACGTGTACATGCGGTGACATCTTACACATATGACGTTAGTGCAAAATACCCCGTCCATACTATAAAAAGTCCGCGGTACAGCTGTGATTCAAATATTCATTTTTAACTTTAACATTAGTTTTAAATATGATCCCTTGAATCAAGGCTTCTGGATCCTGTACATGCTCGAGGATGTCGTTGTGATCCAGGCAAACAGATTCGTCAAAGTTCATCTGCTGTCACCATGGATAAAAAAACGTGAACTGCTTCCAAATACGATACCTTAATGGGGATCTCATATACTTGACATGTGGATATCATTTGTTAAGTATAAGAAGCCAATTTATTTTGGTCGCGGTCAGAGGTCATAAGGTCATCAAAAGACAAACGGTGAAAGTCTCGTAAACACAATAGGCCTATCTCATCATGGAAGTACTACCTCGGAAGTAGTACTTCCATGATCTCATGAAGGTTAACATTGATGGATCTCTCTCTTAGCATGTACCGTACATGCTTCACATTGAGTTCGAGAAGCCTTTTGCTTTTTATGGAGGACAAAGATCATTTGAGGTCACCGAAAGTCAAATTCGGGAAACTTATCAACACGATATTCCAAGAAGGGTAACATTGAAGGATCTCATACTTAGCATGCAAATGTCTTATTCCTCTCGTTTTTGGTGGTGAAAGGTCATTTGATTCCATCAGAAGTCAAATTGTAAAAAACTAGTAAACATGATATTTCAAGAAGTGAAGCGTGAGAGAGATCTCACTTAGCATGTAGACGCCCCACGCTGAGTTCAAAAAGCACAATGATTTTTTAGAGGTCAATGGTCATGTGAGGTCAAAAGAAGACAAACTGAGAAGAATTTGCTAACATGACAAACTCTATAAGGATAACATTTAGGTATTTCATACTTTGCATGTGGATGCACCACATTACTGAGTTAAAGACTACGACTGTTTTTTTTTTTTCTTTTTTGTGGAGGACAAAGGTCATTTGAGCTTTCGCTAAGTCCAGCTTTAAATCTTGTAAGCATAGTACATTTCTTATACTATTAATGAAATTTGCCAAGGGTTTTCATCCTACCGGCACCCAGCACAGCCTGGCACCTTCCGGTACCTCCCAGCAAGACGGACTCTAAGCGGCACCGCTCAGACTGAAAGGACTTGACATGTACTCTTTTCTTTCGGCCAGGAGAAAGGATGTTATAGTTACGTCAAATAGGCAGGTATGTCATTTACATGATGCGCTTCTGGTACCAAAGGATGTGCATGCGTGTCCTCCGCGCAAGCGCACTTCACTTTCTATTGACCCTTTGAGGCCATATGCATGGCAGTATTTAGGTCTATATGAGGGTTTTATGCGTGACCAGGGAGCCGCCGTAGGAACACAATCCTACTTCTCGTAAATAAAACAGACCAGACTTCGGAAACCAATGAATGACTAACCTTCCTTAATTTTAGGCCAGTCTGCTTCTTCTATCCGAATATCTTCATATTCCTGCCCAGCTATTGCAAATATATATCGGCTTATTTCCCCCAGAGCCTCGACGTTGAAGTAGGTGAACTTGTACGTTGACATGTTCCACAGTATTCAGGCTAACACTATATCTCTCGGTAGGTTTATATGATATATATCACATGTATACACTTCTTACGTGAACAAACTCCCTCTTACCATTGATATAGCAGGCAATATTTTGTTTCTGTGCCCGTCGTCCAGTCTGACGTCACATGATAAATGAAGTAAATAGAAGATACGAACGTTACAAAGTTCAGTATCTTTGCATGGTAGCTATGACTAGCAAATTTTTTAATACCGGCCCTCCCCGCCCAATCGACCATTTATGAAAGCTTTTTATAGTTGAAAAGAAGAAGGGGAAGGGGATAAAATACTCTCATGATCTTACGTCGGTGTGACGTCTACATGCCCGTTGGCTTGGTGACAAGTGGTTTGTTACGTGCCTTATTCAAATAGGCAATAGGTCGCAGTGGCCTCTAAATTGCTTTGAAAAATCAGCGAACTCTTGCAACTCTTTTCCTATTTCCCATACAAGTATCCTTCTCAAGATGTGTTAAACATAACTATTACAAACTAAAGTTAATGTAAGGAGTTTTTCCCAATCGAATTAAACAGTTCAGTAACAAACATTGCTATACAATAAAAAAGCCATTCATCAACTAGGATAACGGGGTATACTCACTCTGATTTGGATGACTGCATTTTTCTTAAAAGTTGCGTTACTAGGACCTGAAACTGATCCTACGTACTGTCTCCCTTTCTAAACCAGATATAATTAGGTAATAATCCATCACAGGGAATAATGGCACCGTTTCAGTTAAGGGATATGTTTGCAATGGTCCTTCTGGACTACAATGGCTTAGTACCTTTAATTGGTCAATATTTGTCTCTCGTCCACTAAGCTTTAGACCTATAATGACCGCTGAAAGCAGTGCACTCCAGTCGGGACCGAAAATGTCATTACACTTAGTTTTCAAATTAAGCCAGTAATGGAAGAAGAGTTGGTTTGGTCGACAATTTAAATAAAAATGATATCAGCTGTTCACATCTATTTATCAGGCGCCGTTCTTTTGTTTTAATTTATGCCATTAATGCAAAGAAATTTTCATCCGTGTAAAAGTACATGGTGAAAATTAGTGCCTTGGAATACTTGGGAATGCTTTATCTAGTACAATTTCATGATTAATGGGTGTTGATGTTAGGTGGGTAAAATAAAGGATTAGTAAAGTATGGATAAAATTTAGAGGATTACATATGGTTTCGATGCACTTGCGATTGCTTGAAAGAAATTATATACGGTACAGGCTTAGATTGTGGCTCACGGATGAGCTCTTGTAAGAGAGACTTACAGTCCTTAACTGTATCTTCTTCTCTCTCAAAATCTTAAGAGGCTATCATGCTAATATGAGTCGTTAGTACTAGTGCGGTGACAGATTAACATATATATATAGGTCGATAAAGGTAGTAAAAAGTGCTTTTAGCACTTTTTACTACCTTTATCGACCTACACATTTCTTTAGTGCTCCGCAGCATTTC
>WURT03160769.1:0-10728 GCA_009936505.3 Holothuria glaberrima | reverse complement strand
TTTTGAAAAATTAGGTGTCCTTAGGTGCAATCTGGTGCCACATATGCTACCTTCTGAAGAAAAATCTGTGTTTCAAACTTTGCGTATTTTTAGGAACTAAAAAATTTGGCATCAGTGAGGGGGCCATGGGGAGACAACCCCTCACCTTTGAAAAGTTTTTAAAAATTAGGTGTCCTTAGATGCAATCTGGTGCCACATAAGCTACTTTTTGAAGTAAAATTTGTGTTAAAAAAATTACATATTTTTAGGATCTAAAAAAAAATTGCATCCGTGAGGGGGCCATGGCCCAATCCCCCCCCCCCCCGCTTACGCCAGTGCTTACTGTGCTGGATTGTTCGGTTAGATGTCTCTTTTATTATGGAGTTATACAACATGGACAATAAATTAGATACATCTGGTTATATAAAATCGTTAAACTTGGAAAGACAACTTAGCACTTGAGTAAACTAGAGGCCTTAGGGTTATTTTTCTCGATACAGGTAAGACAAATTAGCAAATATCATTCCTGTTTTTTTTACTCAGCACAAATCTCATCCTCCGTTTCCAGTATGGAACAAATTTGTTCCTCGGTTGGCAAGAAAGATAAAAAAGTAAGACATCAACAGTGTGTGTCCATTATTTCATATTTGTAAAGGTTTAGGAACCAGCTCTGGTATCCGACTAAATTGTGTATGGAATTTGCTAGTATCATTTGGATATCAGTACTAGTACAGAACGCAGGTCACGTTTTACATTTGGTATGTTCATTCCCTGAAACCTTTGTCCTTAATGTTTTATTGTCTCTTTTGTTAAGTTCGTTGAGAAGTGGCGTTTAATGTAATCTTATATTCTCAAGAGCTACTTAAAGCACGGCACCAGTAGTTTTAGAACAGTTGGTTAAATATTTCTCAGACTATTCATAGACACCCATAGATACAGGGTCTGGTAACCTTGTTTTGTTCTGAATAGTAATAGTTATAGTCATTTATTTAATTTTTTGTGAATTGTCCTTCATCTTGTACAATAACCGTTACATCTTGGCTAGAACATTTCCATAGCCAGGGAGCGGGATTCTTTTGGTTAAAAAAGTGGCAATGAGCTAGTACCTGAAGGAAAATCTTATCTTGTATATAACTCAACTGGTTCGATGGCACTGGGAAACTTTGCTCACTTAATTTATTATAAAATTATATCTTAAGGACGAGAAATACGTTGTTACAATTCCCCATATTAAATTTTGGACTTCATTTATTATAAATGTTGTGCAATACACGCGTTAATGATTGGAACAGCAGCCCTTGATGGCGAAGCCAGTGCATGTACTAAGGGAACCAGCATTTGTAAGAGGGGAGAGATATTTCATGGACGATGATAGTGCTACTGTTTTTTTTTCCGAGTAGCTTGATGCCGAGCGACCTGCATCTTGCAAAATATTGAGGCCAGTAATTTGCTGTTGTCTGGTAGCTGCTGGAGTGATCGTTACGTACTTTTACAGCCCAAAAGTTCTTGAAAATGCCATTGATCCTGAAAAACATGGAAATGACTCAATGGTAAGGATGTCCTGTTACATCCCCCTCTCTAATTAAAGTTTTAATGAATTTGAACAGTCATATTGTTTCTTGAAACTTTTTTAAATCGTTAATAATCGAGAGAGTAGCCTAACATTTTCTCGTGTATTCCATAAAGACGCTTTCAATCTTCGGTTTTATTGATAATATAGATTACAGCATTATATTCTCTTACATACTGTAGGCAAGATGTGCGTTGATACAAAAAACGATAGATGTCGCCCTTACATTACTGGACGGAGTTCGTAGAATCGAGGCCTCTTGGCAAAACTTTTCTGAAGGGACAGGACAGCACAACTTGATTATGGGTTCATCTCATCCTGAAGAGATATTGTTATATGAAGAAAAAATACGCAAAGGCTTCTGCTGCTACTTTCTTCCAATATTTCGCCAAAGACACCCTTTTACCTACAAGTGTAGAACAAATGAGACAATTACACTTGTGAAGGTTATAGATGGTTGGGACGATGATACTGGCGGAAATCCTGAAAAAGTACTAGGTGGACCTGGTGATTGTCATGTGCAAATAATGGTTACCTCAAAGATTGGACGAGGAATGGACTTCACATTTTACGTATTTGGACACAAATAAACTGGTTACTATCATAATACACTAAGGAACCAGAAGAAAACTTTAAAACACTCAGAGACACAAAGCACCAAACATTTATGACCGTGTGCCGTTGACGGTTTGAATAAAACACGTGTTCGATTTTTCAGACAAAAGCGTGAAGACGTTCAACTGTCTTACTTACGATTAATGGAAAAAGGATGCAAATTTTGAGTGTAAATTCAGTGCTGGGAGCATTTCTTGTATTACGTAAAAAAAAGTCTAAGTCGTTTCCAGTCTTTAAGACCTAGAACCGGAGAAGGCGTTATGTACATTTTGTGCATATGACATCTAGACTGTTATAACTATAAGTTCTTTGAGAATTGTACAGAGAACTAATTACATTTTGATCACATTTAAATCTCCTATGCCAAGAATTTGAAACACCAATTAAAATTAACGCGTAATTCGAATTAGATTCAGTCATGCTCTGCCGCCAGTCAAAATAATGGTTAACTTAGAGGACATGGGTTCCTAAACATCTCCAATTAACACCAGTTTGTCAAATCCTGAACGAGCTGATTTTTCCAATGTACTCGGAAGAAGAAGAGTGTCCATTTTTTTACTGCAGTTCTCAGCTTTTGGAAAACACTATTTTTTTAATCTAGTGGCAATGACAGGAGTGTATGTTGGGATTAAAATTCACGTTCACATTTAAACCATTCATCAGATGTCAACCAATCCCACTATTTGTATGAAGATTAAATGAAAAAATAAGATTAAAGTTGATTCTTGGAAAAAACATTTAGCTCTACTTTGAATGAATATAAATATATATATATATATATATTGCAAGGTTTTGACTATAGGACACTACAAGACAGTTTACAGCACTGTTTCGTAAGGGCCCGGTTTAGTGGGTCCTCACTCTTCAGAAGCCTGATGTAGAATGGCGTCAACATCGGTTTGAACCAAGCAGTACACATTTCAAATTTTTAAAGGAATGGTTGGCTAAGCCAAATGTGTTCGACAACTGGGGATCCACCTGCATTGTGTGGTAAATGTATATTGTTATGACCTGTCACTTCAAGTTTTGCGCTGAAGAAGGGCACAAGTGTCTGAAATATACGCTGTTTTGTAATTGTATTTGTGATCTGATTTGTCATCATTTTGTGGTTTTACATTTTATATATATATATTATATATATAATATGTTCAATACTTAAGCTCACTCTACCATTGACTGGTTTACACTGTCATGAATATATATAATATGTATATATGTTTCATATTATACATATATAAAATATATTTATATATATATATATATAACATGACAAGAAAAACGGGTAATGCCTTTGATTCCAACAAAACCTTTAATGACAACACAAAATTTTCGGACCGCTGATCCTTCCTCGGGTGTTCAGAGAATGAAAAGTTTACCAGCGCATATGTTTACATTTTGTAGAAGTTGAAACCAAGGAGAAAGATTCACAGATTATGTGCACCGATCAAATAGGGATTTGAGCTTTGTCTCTCGTGAGGTGACCAGGGGAGAGGATTACCAACTATTACTACATTTCCAAACGAGAGGTGGGTCAGAAAATAGTTTTAACTTGCAAATCCACTTGGTAAAGTCTTTGACGAGCCAACGTTTGGCTTCCTGAACTTGACTTAACTGTTCATGTGAGGGTTATTGGTTGGTCCCGTGGTACGGTTTCATAAGTGTTTGTAATCAATGCAATTAATTTTTATTCAAACTTATACAGGGACATGTCTTTTCCCGGCCGGGGAGCACAAACAGTTGTCCTACGGGGTGTAAGCCTCTTGATCAAGGATGGTGAACATAGAGCCGAAGGATGATGGAGGTGCCAAAAAAGGACCTGGCTTGAGACTGAAGCCAAAAATTAGGTAGAAAATAATCCTGCGTGTTGCATATCTATTTCTCATCAGTTATGGCACAGTACACATTGATGTAACGAATTAAGAGCTGATTTACGATTGTACGATACGGTCTGACTTTGAAAGCGGTGAAGCTCAAAATTTATCCCAAGGTGGCTTAAATTCCAAATGGTGCTATTTTGGACTTAACATAAGTTGAAATGTTGTTAAAATTTGAAGAATATCCTTTTTACGTTTTGGGAAGGAATCGACAGGAAGTGAACAAAATGATGTGTCCTCGGTAATTTAAAGCTATCAAGTGACTTTATGTTAAGACATTCGTACTATTAGGTGATTCTTTCACGGTTTTTGGCTTTGTGTAAGAGGGTGTTCGTCAAAGGAGAGGACAAAATAGCCCCCACCCCTCCCTTTAAAAAATTTTGCTTAAAGTCGCATAGATGCAAAATTGTGCTATCATTGTCAGAGCTTTGAACTGATTTTGTCGGTTGGTATCTGGGGAGGATCATCCCCACCCTTGCCAGTGATCTGTATCAAAACGTCTTGGGTCTTTTTAAAAATTAAAAAGTGGAGGGCACGCACTTATTTTCCTCTATCATGATTGATGCCCATGGAATTAATTCGTACTAACACTGAATACGTTATGTCACTGCACTGTACGTCGCTGTTGTTGACAAAATTTTTGAATATTGTCAATATTTCACATATATGGCTCACTTTGCTGTCAGACTATTATTCCCTTGATCAAAAATTAGGAAGAAAGATTGCCAAAATGACAGGCAATAAACTCTTGTAGTTTGCTACTGCTATTTAAACGGAAGGCCGAGTTACGAACGATAATCCATACAAAGTTTACATTCTGCAATTTGCAGTGGGAACAAATAATAGAAAGAAAACGTAAATACTGTAAGATGAGATGTTTGTCCGGTCTCACCTGATGGGGACATAAAGGGGTGCCATAAAAGAGCTACTGGGGAACATCATTCTTTAAAAGGTGATGACTCTAGGTAAGTCTTCACGTTACTGGCGCACTTTAAAAAGCACCATTGAATTACGTTTCACTAGCTAGGTTGTACGTACTTCTTGACAACGCTTTAATTGTAGCTGATAAAACGTTAGACAGCAATGAAAATATCATCAGTTGCCCTTTACAGTAGTACGTCGTACTACTTCCAACCCTGTATGAAGGCTGCAAGATTAATTTGCCATCTATAAATTACAAAAGTTTGCAAAGATATTTAAAATAATTAAGAAAATTAGTTGTTACCAGAGGCTGTTTTCAGATTTCTCCATTTCGATATGGAAACATTGAAATCTATGGGTAGTTCTCGAATATATGTAACGTATTTATTGCGTTACAAGTCTGTTAAAGGTACTGTCTTCGACACAGACTATTGGTGGCATGTAATTTAGTCATCAGGAAAATACCTCAGGTGTTGAGCTCAAGCATAGCCTCTGTCCGAAACAAGAATCAGTCGAGTAGCAAAAGTTTCAGTCGGGTTCTACTCTTGAAATATATTGCGCAACTGTAGTAAAATATGGTCCGATGTTGAATACTCTGCAGGTTCTTTAACTTTTCTGTATAGCAATATGTGTCTTCAATAGAAATTAACACATTTTGAAAGCACCATGTATTTTCACTGATTGAAGGGAGACACCAGTCTCCGGAACTGTTTTCAAAAATCTGCTGAACCTCATAGATCCCCTCTGATTTCGCTCACAAATACTTTCATTACGTTTCTGTATAAAAACATTGAATATTGAAGGTAAACAAATGAGTTATTCCACATGAACGTAACAAATAACTAACAAATATATTGTCACATGATTGATAGGAGCCATTCATGAATTAGGATAACGGGTACACTAATTCAAATTGTCGGGACTGCATTGCCCTTTAAACCTGAGAACAAGGTGTGGAAATCAAAACCAGGTGTTGACCCAGGTAAAATGTACCAAACTGGTTTAAAGCAGCTAGGCCTCTGTTTGGAAATTTGTGGATAGATGTGATGCTGAGCACAGAATAAAAGCCTTTTCAATTGAATTCAATTAATTTCTCATCATGTACATGCTCATCTACAAAATTACATGCAAACAAATTAGTTTATATACATATGATGGGGACAAGAAAAGAACAGTACTGTTCAGCAATGCTGGTGACCATGAAATAAAAGGCAACAACAAAGCAAAAATGAACATGATGAATGTTCACGATAAAGAGTCCACTTCAGTTTCTCCCTTGCCCAATTACACAATTTGATGATAGGCGGTAAATAATACCCCATGCATAGACTTTTAATCCAGCTCCAGGAAACCCTAGCCACAACATATAGAACATATAGAGAGGGTTTTGTTTACAATCCCGACCAATCAACCGTGTAATTGTTTGTAACTTTAGAGGGATAGAACCTAGGTGTTGTAATTACAATATACCTCTGATGCACCTCACTCTGACAATAGAAGTATGAGGTTTGGAAATCAACATTTTAAGCGTCATCGATTCAGCATGAAGAAAAAAGGGACGGTTTTGTGTGGCACAATCTTTTTTATTTGATTTGTGGGTA
This sequence comes from Holothuria glaberrima, assembly GCA_009936505.3. Lineage (NCBI taxonomy): Eukaryota > Metazoa > Echinodermata > Holothuroidea > Aspidochirotida > Holothuriidae > Holothuria > Holothuria glaberrima. The sequence continues at coordinate 4,168 of WURT03160769.1, read as the reverse complement.
GAACATTGCTCCTTTAGTCACATATTAACTTGACAGTTTTCCAAACTTAATCCCAGCATATCATGCAATCCATGCAAATCATGCAAGGAAAGACATGGTTTCACCGGTCGAATTGGTTTCAATATTTCATGTGTTCCCATACGATTGTTTCTATTCCTTTCGCATTTTCATATACCTGATTATGCATGTTCACGTTTATAGTATGCCCCAATTCATTTTATAATTATCAGTCCTTGTCAACAAGTGGAAACTCTAAAAATGCCTTATGATGAATTTTGGATTAGGCCTATACAAAGTTTCGTAACCGCTCGAAAAATAAGATGCAAATGTCCAGAGTTTTAGATTAAACTTTTGGTTGATAGCATTCATTACAATAAGTGTTCCTGAATTAAAAGTGCAAACTAGAGTAATGCCCATCCCGTTCCCCCTCCCTGACCTGCATTGCACATTGTGAAGAAAGGTCTTGAGAACGGCCTCTTAATCCCAAGCCTATAGAGAGGGCTTTGAGGCACCATAGTGTCTCTGAGATAATTGTGTCGATGTGGTCTCAGCCCCCGAACCCAGGAACTTCGCTTTGGTCCTCATTTGGAGCTACCCTCTTTGCTGCGATCTGAATTCTGGATCCGCAACTGTAAGGAATGTTCGCTGCTATTAATACACGAAAAATGCGTCTTGGTACTGCCGGAATAGTAATGTTAGGCTACTAGAATAGTAATAAGCAGATGAATAGAAACAAGATTAATGTGGATTTATGACGCCCTGTATGATATGGGCCGAAAAGAGTAACCCGCCTTCTTCAGTGTTTCTTTCTATCCCTAAACATTACCAAAACCAAAAGTTTACCTACAGCATAAGTGAGGTCTGTCCCTTTTTGATTAGGCAGGAAGTATTAGGTGTAAATACACTGCAGGATGTAATAAATGGATAAACATTGAAGGAAATGTCTATGTATTGTACTAGTTGCAGACTAATAATCTCTTTTCATATTGTTCCTTAAGTTTAAGTAGCAGTCGAATCTTACGGTAACAAATACGCAGGGCCAGTTTCATCCAAACAGTTTGTCTGCTACATTTTTAGATGCATGTCAGAACTTTTAACCCATTCCTGTTTCCTGTCACGTCCTTTTGTTAGGACTGACTTGTGCACGGATAAGGTAACCTAGATGTTACACAAAAAAGTTCAATGCCATTAAATCTAATCATCCCTCATTAAAGGATATTGTCCACTCGCTGATGTTGATCACATTAGGTTAACAAAAAATGAAAACTTTTCCGATATACCTCCAGCTAATGCAACCTCCCTGGTTTGATCGAGTAATGTTATAACAAAAGCCTGCCAGCGAGTTAGCGTAAAGGCCATAATGAGTATGTGAGCTACCACTGAATATTTGAGATAAAAGATTTGAAATAAAATTAAGTATTTCCAACCGAGTAATCGGGATCGACTTATATTTTGTAGTTTTGTAATGTTGGAAATCAATGGCTTTCTGCCCTGAGCCACGCCAGGGACCTTTGCGAAGCCCGTGGACCCCACGAGAGCAATATTACGTTCCTCTCTCGTGGCTCACCGTCGTTGCACTTCACATACAACATTGTGGCCCTATTCGAAAATTCTTAGATCAGCCCCTAGCTAAGCCTGTTCTTGTTCGATCATTAATGCAACTTTGAAAATAGTCGGTACCTACAAGCTGACAGAAGTGAAGAAGACCGTAAGGGAGTAAGTTATCTCAGCTATGTATATCAAATATCACAAATAATCAAATGAAATTAATCTCCCCAAACAGGGGATAATTTTGTGACCCTTGATTGCTGCTGCAGATGTAAATTTGAGCTAGTTAACCAAGGAGGTTCTTGTAGAACCTTTTTGGTTTAACTCAGTGGTGGAGCATATAGGTGGGATTACGGGGATGATTTTTCGACAAGCGTGGTTAAAGACTTTATTGGTCGTATATTACTAGAATAAGCTAGTTCAGAGTTACCGTTGGGTTCCAAAAGGTTATACGAATATGGGATCTTCTATAACGCATAGCGCACAATGCAGGCTATAAACTATATGCACGACGAGTGATTTATGATTGTGTTTTATACCCATAAATGACTAATGACCTAAAAGACTGCGCATGCAGGGTTACAATTCTGAAACGGGCTTATTTTTCTGCACGTTGAACAAGGTCTGTCTAGCAGTTGAGTGGGCACGCCTAAGGACAGGCGCGTATATGCATAAAGTACTCATAACAACATGTCATTGATTGTGAAAATATAACTAACCATCTGATCCTGATTACCTTTAGCAAAATATACTTTCATCTATAGTTTCAAAACTATATTTTTTGAAGGTGATATCAAAACATTAAGAAGAAATTTTTACCCGACCTGAAAAAATATGAAAATGAAAATGAATGAAAAAAAAAACGAGTGACGACAGAATTAGGCGGGAATTTCATGTACTTGATAAATAAAGCAACCATGTAAATGCGAACAAGTAACACAACAGATTTTCTCAAATAGCATGTTTTCTTTAGTACACTTGGAGCTGACCCCCTTTGATATATTTGCTTCGTTATTAAATCCTGGGAAAAAAGCTTGAGTGTTAACCCATTGCACTTGCCAAACTTCCCTTATTAGTGTGCCGAGGAGAAAGCTCTCGAAGCATAAACTTAACTGATTTTTTTTTTCGAGTAAGGCGATAATTGAAGAGGGGAGTGAGACAAAGTAGTTTTTTGTAAGCTTTGTAATGTGCATCCAATTTCGAGTGAGGGAAGACAAATGCTTTATTACAACAGTTTTAAAAATTTTCTGCTAACCACCTAAAAGTTTCTTAGGGCTTTACCCCAGATCTCCTTCACGGGTTGGGCGTTTGTCTAGATCTTAGGAACCTGCGGGGTGTCCTTGGTCCCAAACCATCCAGACTGTAGCTAGAAAGCAACAAGGTCAAAGTGGGCTTTAACATTTTCCAAAAACTATACGAGATGCCCTTTCTGTAAAACGTAGAATTGCAAAGCAGGGCTATCCAAGGAGATGCTAATATCATCCCGTAAGATCCTTTCGCTTCTCAGTTTCTAGTGCAGCAGACATTGAATTTCATTATTAATAGTGAGCTTTGACAAAAGGTCACAAAATCTGACGAAAAGAATTAATTCGTGGTCCAAACTGTGTCCTATGGATGGTCTGAATACTTTAAAGTGAAGACAAAACTTTATGTGGGTGTTCACGTTCAACTCGACATCTTTGATGTACCTTCAGTCCTGACAGACGCCTATAATTGTGCCGGTAATGACAACGTTGCTAAAAATATCAATCTAGCAAAGTTTGATATTCCCAAGTTCCTAACTGTTAGCTTGGCACCGGTCATACATCAGCAGCGTAACGTAAGTGGGGAGGGAGCGGTCGCCCCTCCCCCCCCCCCACTTGTCGTCCTGGGATGGTCTGTCGGTACATTTGCTGATCTTGTCGGTACATCCGCCGACTGTGGAACTTAATAGGCATATCGTGTATTTAATATGCTCAGAAAGTATTCCACATGGCTCTTTATCAGGTTCGTAGGCAGTAAGTTCTGTAACAATTCTTTCTATAACTTCAAAAAAAAAATTTTGCGCGCTACGCGCGCTTCATCTTTTGTTCTATCTAGATGTAACGCCTACCATTTCCAACGTACTGCATTTATTCAACGTTAAAGGTTCCACAAATATTGTAGTCGTGATTCAATAGAAACACGAAAATTAAACGTTGCGAAATTCTAACCTCTTTTTCCTATCTGTTGGAAGATTCTTCAACCTGACCATCGTGGCAAATATATGTCGTAAGGAAAAAGATTTTTCCGTTTCGTCTCGGAGCCTAAATGGGTAAGATGAAAGATGTACCTTCAAAGAAGACCATGTAGTCGCACCATCAAATTTCTTGATTTGCTCCTAAGAAGGGCAGATTTTTTTCATAAAAACACAAACTTTTTCAACCTTTCTTAATGAAAACAAAAATATGAAATCTTTTGCAATATAATCCCAATTTCTTCCGCGCGCTTCGCGCGCCTTATATTTTGCGATCGGCATCATTTCGGCAACCTATTGTTTCCTTCGGGGCTTAGAGTAGCTGGACCCCCTAGTCAGGGCGCTTGGCCCCCATGTCGGTAAATCCAGGCACCATCCCTGGCTGAGCCTGCATGCAGATTTTCC
>WURT03160758.1:0-10729 GCA_009936505.3 Holothuria glaberrima | reverse complement strand
AATTCAATAGATGTAATGACTAGAGTACAAGAATACTTGATGGAATGCGTTACTATATTTTGAATAATGATTGAATTAAGGTGGTACTTAATGAAATGATTAAATTTATGTCATCAATTTCGAATTGGAACTTTTAACTCAAAACCTCAAGTAACGTTGGTGTAGAAAGAAATTTCGTTTTGGCTAAAACTTCAAAGCACTTACTTCGAACCACTATGTGGATTCAGTTTACAATAATTATGTGTATCCCACCAAATGGCCAAGATCAACATTGGGTTGTTATTCTCCTGGGAATTGTAGGTTGTGAAGTTATCTGGTTGAAAAGCAGGGGTATTCTCAATTATTCTCAAGTAGTATTAACTACTGATCAATAAGGATATTGGGCGGCTAAGCATGTTATAGTGGAAAGGCAGACCGTGATGTGAAGACAGATGGTATCCTTGTTTGATTTTGTAGACAACCTTTAAGACTGCACCGTGTGAAATCGTAGCCTATTCATCATATGCATACAGTACGCTTAATGTTAGCGTAGCCTTTTACTTAACGCAGGATTAATAATCATTAAATAGTCAATTGAACATGAAACTGTTTACTGTCACGGATCCGCTTCTTTACTATAAATACGGTCGTCAAACAGCCTTTGTGTCTCAATGAGATCAGTCCAGACTAAAGACATAATATGCTACGTTGTCTAGATCCTGATGGCGACTTGGCAAACTTGTTTTGTGCGATTTCTGCACTGTGCGTTATCATATCCATTGTTTAGAGTTGGAAAAAACTTCAACCAAACGGGCCAAAATAATATTGTTCTGTCAGTCCTGGGTACTGAACTTTGACTTCCCGGATACAAACTTGCAACTCAGAAAAATGGTTATGACACTCTAAACTCGACTACGGACAGACCACCACCGATACCTGTCTAATAGTCGGAGACCCAATGTTACGAGACATAACAAGGAGGGGTTTTGAAGGACACTACGTGATAGCTAGGTGCAAACGCGGTGCTACAATAGAAACGATGAAACGACTAATCTGGATTTAACTCTTTTAGACCGGCACGTACTCGAAACAGCATCATCACCAATACACCGACAAATATCACATTTTCCTCAAAAGGCGACCTTACGAGGTGGATATAGACAAACCTCCGGTTCTACCCCAAACATTCAAAGGGGATGCTGTAATTGTTGAGAAGAGAATCATACATGACAAGAATATTGGTTAAACATGTCTACAGCCATGTCGTCGTGAGGAGCATAAAGATATATTCTACACATACTAGAACCCAGGCCAAGAAGAGAGTCCCGACTAGAAACTGTCCAATTCACAAACAATCGGAGTAATCTCACAAAAATACGCTGGTGCTTTTATGTGTGAGCACACGGAAGACGTGAAAACAAGTGATAACGACATCATTTTTAAACTATATCTTTAGCGGTATCGTAGAAAGTATATCAAGTTTTAAAACAATGTGCAAAACTAGAATCGGTAAGAATGGAGGTGGCCTTGTAGTTTACATGACAACCCCACTCCTTATGTGCGAAGGAACGATTTTGAAGTTAAAATTATTGTGTGCATTGTCATGGAGAGAAACGTCAATTGAGGCGGCATTTATCATTTAACTTGTATATACCGACTCCCATCTATGTTACCACTGTGTCAAATGCTTTACCCGCAGAACGAAAACGAGCGCATGGTGCTAAAAAACGTCCTGATGGTAGTTCAATACTTGTCAGAAGAAAAAAGGAAGATGACCTAGAAACATTAAAAGAACAACATGGTTTCTATTAATTATTCATCGAGTTACGAAGAGCGCTGTTATGACTCCTTTGCTTTTATTTAGCCACGAATACACCTTAATAGCCGTTTGCCAAAGACGCCAAATTGAGGCTACAATACCCTTACGGAGAAAAAGACCGTTTCGTCACTTTACTACAATATGTCAAATACATCAGCAAGACAATTCAATAAGTTGGCACCAAACTAGTAAAAATTGTTTATAACTCTCAAAAATGGGGCTGACACTTTATCCTGTAACATTGTAGACGAACAGAATTCTTCATTTTCAGAACAGATGTCAAGTTTTTAGATTTTTAATCACAGTTCAAAAGGTTGCGTATTACATTTTATTCCTAAGAAAATAAAGCTACTTCAACATACTCATTGGGATAAAAACGTTTGCAGTTTTCTATTATTAAGCTTGAAATACTGTTCTAGTCAGGTCTTTTACGATAAGAGACCATTGATTGACCATGAATAAACTTTACAGACACTTTTACTGTTTTCCATTGCCTATAATAAGTGCTCGGAAACTGAGGACACTTCAACTTCTGAATTACCCTACAATAAGCGTCAGGAGTCCAATGGTGTACTAATACTGAAGCCAAAAGGAACAGTACGTGAAACGAAGGTGTAGTTCATGTAAATATACAGCTTAAAAGTAAATTTTCAATCACACAAGTGAAAAAGTATTTTGAAAGTCTTGTCTTCTTTTCATGTTCTTTCACCCAAGTCCCGAAACTTCTTGAACGTTTTACTAAATGTAATAAACGGGGAATATTCAGTTGTGAAATTTCTCGTCTTCCAAAACGGCGCAATACCCACACACTCTAAAGTAGTTATCCAAGATAAGAAAACCCAGATATCGTATCATTCAGCTCGGTAATTGGAACTCTTTATCACCCCATGGTACCTACAATAGGCCTAAGAAACGTAAAGTGTAAAACAAACTGTTCACTTAAATGTTACTGTTTATGATCAGTTATAATATAGTCAGGAATTGAAGACATCTTAACTGCTAAATAACATATCAGGAAGTATATGCCAGGCGTTCGATGATGTACAAAACCTCTAATCATAAACACCTAGACCTAGAACTCCAAAAACAAGTATACAATGCAAGAGTACTGAAATTATTTTCAATACAAAAAGAACAGCTCTCATAAAAATCTCATGCTTGAAACATGAGGCTATGTGCTGTAACTTCTATGATATGCTATTAACTTCGTAATTTAACCTTTAACTCAGGTCCTAAAGAAAAGTCTATGTAAAAAAGTCTCGCTAGAAATCTAACACACTAATACTGATGCAATCTATGTTCCCAGTGGTCAATACCGTACTCAACATATCATCCCAAGCAGCTAACACCAATATTGGTTTATTATTGTCCTTGGGAATTTCATTACTAAGGTAATTTCATATGTCGTGAAAAAGGTTGTAACACATCACAGCAGCAACTTAAAAATGTTCGTTACAAAACTCCAGAAAACCAGACAAGTTTTTAAATGTTTAGTTGCTGAAAGCACGGAGAAGAGTAGATCAAATGTCATCTTGTAGTTCGAAGTCCATTAAATAAGAAAACTATTATATAATCTCTCAGTTTGCTAACTCGGGTGGAAGAGTTTGGATCTTTTCTAATTTGTACTGGTAAATGTCCTTTTTTGGTAGTTAAGGATAAAATAACACCCTCCATTGAATCAATCTGAGATTACAACACACTCTATATATACGCTAAAGTAGGTGTAAGTGTCCGGTATGGGTACAACTAAACTCCCGAATTATCTCTCACCAAGTAAGGGTCAAGAACTCGATGCTGTACAAATATTTAAATCATGAGATACATCATAGAAGGGTTATTTGAAAAACGAGGACCTTTTTTTAATGACCTATAATATATCATACGACTCAAAGTTGTGAACCAAACTCAGAACCGAAAGAAGAGTTGGTGGAAAAGGGGATATGACAAAAAACCTAGAAACTAACATTGTTCAAACATGTGATAGCAGAGGTCAATTCTTTTCTATGTATTACTAAACAGCCAACGTCATCTTTGAATTGTAATTGTCTTCGGGGACTTACTGCAATGTGCAAATTATGAAGGTTCAGTCACGGGTTAGGAATAACACAAGTTAGCATTTCCAATGTGGAATCGAAATTCTAAACAGTTAGATTTGCTAAGAAAGATTTCTGTTAGCCACAAAAAAATAAAAATAAAAATAAATGAAATAACGATATTTTGATTTATAATAATGGGATAAATCTTTGTTCAGTGTCCGATCGGAATCGTTCCCATGAACCCTTGTCATGAAATGAAAATTCACATGGTATCATAAACCCATGTTCCTAAGACCTCCCCCCCCCCATCTACATGGGAAGGTGCGGGGTAAGAGTGAGACCTTGCGCGCACCGGGTTCAATCCCGTATCCTATTCTTGCCTGGTATTTCAAAAGCAGTCCTACAGTTGTTGATAACTTCGTGGTTCCTTTCGGGTATGTACTGGGTATTTTTTCGGCGAGTTTGATTGGGGGCCCCTGAATCCTCGGGAGCCCGGGGACATTGTCCACTCCGTCCAACTGCTTGCTACGCCAGTAAAAAAGACATTATTCATGATATAATTATCCCAAATTTCAGGAATGTTTTAATAGATATGATTTTTGGAAAACGAAGACACTTGCTGAAATAGTTTATCTGCTGTAAAATTCATATTTGAAGTTGGTGTGAAAAGGATGAATGACGTCAAATCTGAGATACTACTAAGTTCCAGTGTGTGAATTCAGTGTTCAAAAACTATATTTTTTGTACTAAACACCCATGACAGTAAGATTCGGTTATTTTTATCATTTGTGTCTACTCGTATGTGCAGCGTACGTACGCACAACCAGTGGTTTGGCTTAGCTAAAGGGAACCACTTCAAATGTTTAAGCAAAGTCTTTTACAGTTTTTAGATAGGAAATGCATCGGCATAAAAAAGAGAAAACACGACGAAGTTGAGAGTTAGGGAAGTATTCTAACCTAACTTAAAAAATTAGTACTACAAACTGGCTCAAATTTGTATGAGATTCGACAATTCATATTGAGCGCAAAACAGATATCCAATGAAAGTTCAGAGTTCAGAGTTTTGAATTTTCTCTGTCACGTCGGACTTTGAACCATTTCTGCATAAAGAGAATCATGTCTCATGCCAGTGTCTAAACGCTATGGGACTGTGGTTCTCAGTGTGACTCTTGTACTAATTTATGTATTGATAGAACTAGAAAGCTTCATTGAATTATTTAACAGTGTCTCTTAAACCTGATAGTTTTGGACATTATTTACGGAATTCGGTGACTAATCAAACAGATGAAGCCAAAGCTTTTGAATTGGTGCTGGTGGGTTGCCATAACCTATAACTGTACCTCTCAATGTAGGTGCATTTTGGAACATTTTCCAACAACAAGTGTTATATTTTAATGTACATTAAAGACATTTCATAGTACTAAATAAATAACACTAATTAACATATTTTGCACAGACATATATGAGCTCAGTTACCAGTGATTCATTAAAACTTTAACAGAAAGCTAGAAAGGGATGAATATTATGAGTCAGTATATAGTGCATTCTATACAGCAAAAGATAAGCTGACTAAGGATTTGATAATGTCTTACACATTAAATTAATACAATTTCAACAACTATTTGATAGAAAGTTCACGCAACAGTCCTGTGAAAGAGATGTCTAGTATGCATGTATGGAAGGTTGTGGCTCTTGCAGATATAGTGTGCATGCGTGCACGCTACACCTGCAGGGGCCACAACCCTCCATATTTACCAAGTATTGGTTAAAACTCTTTGCCTAACAAGATATTTGAGCTTATTTCGCGTCTACGAACGATGTGAGTAATTAGTAGACCCATATTAACCAATAGCTGGATAAAATACTACTCAACTACTAGTAAATAACTTTACTCAACTGGACTGGTCAAATGTGTTACTTAATTTGTTGAGATGTTGATATTTAAACCAACGTTGGTTAAAAAAAGGATTTTTTGTGACCAACATTTTAAAAGGTTAGCTATAAATGCAAAACTTTAATAGCCTTTTACAGTTTCTTCAAGTGAGGGCGATAACACCCATGCTATAATTTGGGATGGTATATCACTGATACTACACTTTGTGAAGTATACTAGGATACAGTTTGCTAAGAACTGGTTTCAACACAACTACATGATAACGCGAAATTATCTTGTAATATTTTTAGACCAACAAAATTGTGTATCTTCCCACAACAGATGTCATGTTCCCAGATTTTTAATTGATAAAACTACAGACGGTACTGCGTACTGCATTTAATTACGAAGCCGTTACTGAAGTAAAAAATATTAAATCATCTTACACCTAGCAACTTGGGATGAAAGAATTTAAAATTCTTACAAATAATGGTTTAGGGTAACGTTTCTGTTTAGCTCGTTTTAGGTAAGATAGCATTATTATTTTAATAGCATTTCACCCACTCTATTTAACCTACAGAAAGTATTCGAATAATGAGGATGCTATCACTTTTAAGTAAATATATCAAGACACAAAAGTCATGTGTTTGACTACTGTGAAATGATTAAACTTTAACGAATCGATACCTAGAACTGCTTCAACAAGTACAAAAAGAAAAAGGACATTTTGAAGGAAATAATGATTACATAGGTCAGAAATGTGTTCAACACATGGGATCATAGTGAAATACGAGGACGTTTGCAAAAATGATCTTTTATGTGCCATCAGTTTAGAATTTTAGACCTATAATTAGGAACCCAAAGAAAGGGTAGTGAAAATGGACTCTGACGAAAAATCTTCAACCCAACATTGACCAAATATGGGCATAGTCAACTCTTATCTGACTCCATCGAAACAGTCAACATCAATATTGGTTTTTAATCTTCAATGTAAGTTTACCCCTGTATTTTGAGTTTGTGGTTAAATGCGTTGGCTTGGCTTGTATAAATTAAGTAAGTTTCAAATGTGTATTCAAAATGCTTTATTGATTTATTTCTTTGCTAGAATCGAAAGACATCTTTTAATAAAATAATAAAAATGGCAACATTGTGATGACAGTGAATGGACTAAATATTTGCTCATTACACTTCATTGGAAAGTGTTCTCATGATGGCCTTTTCATAAAAAGCCAAGTCGAGGGAGCGCTATCCTAACAACCTTGCTAGTACCGAAATGTGAAAACCATCTTTTATAATGACAAACTGTGTTGCTCTAAGAAAATGTTGCATCTGCACAATAAATAAGAATTTAAGGTGCTTGGCATTTTCCTGAAAGAGGAGGAGGGCACTCTACAGAAGGAGAAAGAAAGAGATGTTATTAAGATATAAGGAAGTGACTTTATTGGCAAAACGTTTTTGATGATTCATTTGTGCACGCTGATGTCAAATGTTGCCATGCTTTTGGTTCCACTCGGGAGGGAATTCATTAGTTTAAAAGTCGTTACTATTAAGGCAACCAGAAAGATCCATAATGTATGGCACCAAAAAAATGGTTTTGATTAATATTACAATTTGTCAGTTGATTAGGGTTTAATAAGTTGTCAAAGAACAAGAAAAGAAGATTTGAAAACTGTAAAGTAGAAACCCATACCATTCCAAAACGAACCGAATATGGATTGAATTTTGCCAGTTTGGTATAAGCCAGAGAAAGTGTAAACTTCCAAAGGGTCATGCCGCAGACGTTATACGCACATTTAAATCATGACAAAATGAACCTTGAACAGATGTTAACGTGCAAACAGACACGATTTATGAAGTAGTAATTACATTTAGGAGTGATATTTTTAACATAACACAATATAATTTTTAATAGAGTGGATATTTATAATGCAGGAGCACTTAATAAATGGTCGATAATGTAACATCAATTCAAGATTTGAGGCCTCATAGCCGAAACCGAAAATAAAGTTGGTGGAAAGGGAATATTGAGTAAAACTGTTAACCACGATGCAATATGGGGTTTCAGTGGTCAATAATTACAGATGTCCTAACAAGCAACCGACATCAACATTGGCCTTAAACTACCCTTGGGGATTTACTCTTATATGAAGCGTATGTAGGTAAAGCCAATGTTTTGCTTTGCAATAGGCAAAGCATTAGAAATGTACATTAAAATCTTAAAGAGATTTCGTTGTCTTTGTAAGGAAAGACATCTGCAGACAAAAAGGAAAACTTGGCAAGATTGTGATGAAAGGAGGTAGAGAAAGTCTTTCTTGTATTTTTTATTAGGAAGTGTTGTTATAGAGATCTTGTAATAAAAAGCACTTTCGTGACGCTCTATATATCATTTGCACACCGACTTTATATGTAAACCGGCTTTCATATTGATAAAACTCTAGTAGTATAAATACAAATTTAGGGTGTCAAAAATGTCCTGGAGGAGACTGACACTTTGAAGAGATAAAAAGGAAGATACATTACTAACAAATAATGAATGATTTTGTTGGTACCATATTTTTCATTATAATTTTCGACCAGTTTTATACAAACGTTGTCATATTATTTTTTAATGTAGCCAAGATTACAACATTTGAATAGCCGCCAATAAAGATGGCAAGTTATGTCTATAATGCATCTACTGACTCTGCTGAATTTATATGTATTTTTTTAATTATTCATTAACATTACAGTAGAATAAATTGTCTTAGTACAAGTAAAATAACTTTAAGCACAACAAAGTAGAAACCGAGAAATTATTTCATAATATTTATAGACAAACATACTTGTATATTTTTTCCACACCAGATGTCGTCTTTCTAGATTTTTAATTGATAAAAGTACTAAGAACAGTTGAGTCTCCGCATGTAATATTTTATTCCAAAGTCCATAGGAATGAAAGGCTATTGAATGATCGCACCATTCTCTTGTTTAAGGCAAACGAATTCGGAAGTTTTCATTACTACTTTCTTTTTTTGATTTTTTTAGTCGTTAGGAAAATATACCATCCCAAAATGAGTAAAAGTTTGATTTCTCCCCTTTTGAATTATCTGTAGTAAGTGTTAGTGTATAAAAGCAACTTGATCGACGAATTGTGCACAAAAAATGGAGGCTGGACGTTGTACAATCATCAGAAACATAACCCAGAACTGAGAGAGTGAATGCAACAACATTAACCATTAAATGATAAAGCAAAAGAGCAGGAATTTGTTTAATGGATGTGATGTTTGAAAAACGATGTGACAATTGCTATAATAGACTACAATATACCATTAACATCAAATTTGAATTATAAAACTTGGGGCCTTAAGAAAGGATTGTGTAAAAAGAATTTTGACCAAATATCTGAAGCAATACTAGTGATAATGTACGCTTCACGTTGTCAATAGTTGCCTACAGCTTGCTACATATCCAAAATCAAGATTAGGTAGTAGGACTAACTGTCATTAGTAAGTAACTTCAATATGCAGCATAAGAAGGTACAATCATTAAGTCGTGGTTAATATCCAAAAGCAAGTTAACTGCTAATTAACATGCCAAACGTAAACAAGGGATTTTGACAGACCGACGAAAATATACGCATAAAAATATATCTTATACCTAACCATAATGTTACCAGGTATTACTACATTTACACGCCTGCGCAGATGATGTAAGGTATGTAATTATAAGGCCTGTTTCGCAAAGTATTCAGCGCTCGGAAGATAGTTCCCGAATGTAACAAAGGTCACTTGGCAGGCTGACAAAGATGCGCACTCAGAAGAAATACTCATGCATATTTAAAACGAACAGTAAACTGATATATAGCTCCCTGAACTAACATATGTAGGCAGGCAGCCTAACGAGCAGGCACTTGCGCAATTTAATCTGATAGTCTTTCATTCACAAGACGTTTGAACTTTGACGAGCCTGCGCATATGATAGAAATATGCAGCTTTTGCAGGTACACTCAGTTGATCGTATTTCATAGCCAATAGCAATTCACCTGCCAGATACCTCGCAAAAGTTACAAAGGTCATTTGCACTCTTACGAAGATACGCACACGGAATTAAACCTTATACCTTACCATAACGTGAACGGGTATATAACGAGGCTATGCAAATGATTTTAGGTGCATACTAGTAAGTCATCGTCCGTACCAAAGACTGTAACGCTTGAAAGATAGCTCCCGAAAGTAACAAAGATCACTTGGCAGTCTGACGAACATGCGCATAAGAAATTTAATCAATAACGTGACACAGTATCGCTACGTTTACAAGCCTGCGCACCAGATTTTTCGGCCTGTTGCATATCCAACAGGTATTCAAGAGTTTTAGCACTGGTGTCGGAGCTTTGAAAGGCTTCTCTCTACACGATGAAGAACTTGGCACAAGGAATGTAATAACTAATTCATATGATCAACTATAGCCTATACACAGGTATCTAACCCATTATCAAATCTGCACACAAGACTTTAAGTCCTCATTCAACCAGTAACTGTTCAGTGCGTAAAAGGACACAACTTGTACTTAAGGTCACTTGCTAGGCTGAAGAGCCATAGAGGCCAATATAAATCAAAACCGTATCAAACAGAATGTATCGACTATCAAGGATCATTAATTAAAAGTAAGTTGAAGATATACTTTTGGAATTTCCTGCCGGTGGCAGCACAAGGTATAGATTAGACAAAATAAAATAAAGATTTAGCGCATTTATTTCAATAAAAATGTCGTCATTTTTGTTCCCTTTTTAACAGATGTCTTTCGATTATAACAAACAAACTTAAAACACTTAAGAACTTTGACTAACCTCCTTTTGAAATGGTTGCTTTGACATTTGCCAAACCAACGCCTTTTAATTACAAGCGCTGCCCACATACATAAACTTTCAATAAGATTACAACCCAATGTTGATGATGGCTGTTTGGTCATATGTAGATAAGAATTGACTATGCACACATTTGATTTATTTTAGTCAAAAGATTTTTAGTCAAATTCCATTTCACA
>WURT03160736.1:0-10729 GCA_009936505.3 Holothuria glaberrima | reverse complement strand
TAAATAAATAAATAAATAAATAAATAAATAAATCAATCAATCAATCAATCAATCAATCAATCAATCAATCAATCAATAAATGAACCCGGAGGATATACACTCGTAAAGTGTGGGAGGCAAAGCGGGTCATATCGCTTGGGTCGAAAACTGATGAGGTCCCTGTGGCCATCCAAGACAATTTGTCATAAACAAGATGACATTTCTAACGTTTTTGATAATTACCAGGAATGATCCAGAGGTACTCTAGGTGTAATTTGAAATGGTGCCGAAACTTTTGGCTGCAGGACGATTACAGCTTCAGTGTTGACAAAAGATTTTCACTGACATATTTAAAGGCTTCTGTTGAAAGCTGACAATAGATAGGCTCTAAGCATGGCGCGGAGAACATGCTGCAATCACTGTTGAGACTGTTAAGAAAATACTTCTGATGAACTATCCGTAGAGTTGATTTAATAACGAGGGGAAGTCAGTGATGAAAGTGGATGGCGGGAGTTGTTAGAATTTTGAAGCAGTGGTTCGTCAAAACAAGACAACGAAAATTCTTCTGTTTTTTATATTTACTTTGGTTTTCTTCTTTTTTTTCCTTTTTTTTGCATTTTGATGATTTTTGCCATTTAAATACTATCTGTTTATGTATTCATGATTTGTACGTCTCTTGTACTCTGAGGCGAAATGGAGAATAAACTTAACTGAAACTCAAACTGTAGCATGCAGCCTTAATTTATGGAATAAAATAAAAGCCATAACACCGTTGTCGTCCATGCCTGCAAAAAAGTGTTTTTAAATGAAGAGCCCACCAATAAAACAATGAAAATATAGAAAATCGGTTATGTATCTTCCTTATTTACTCCTTTTCCCTTCCTAAACCTACCATCCATTAGCTCAGATAAATGATTTCCAAAAAAAAAAAGCTTGAAATTAGGTCTGCCGTTTAGACCTTTCTGTGTCATGCCATTAACAAATTTTATCTTATTTGTATGAGTAATTACCTTTGAAAAAATCGAAGAATTAAAATGATATCAAACCAAATGAAGTTTATATTCATATGCTTTGCCTGTTGTAGACATTATTCCTGCCGAAAGGAGTTCTCTTTCCTCTTCCCATCTTCCTACAAATTGACAAAAGCCAATGCACGTTTTTTGTGCTTCAGGTGTTTTGAATTTCAAGAAACGGAGGAGTAGCTGACAATTAAGTACGGAAAAAGTGCAGCTTCTCACGTTTTAAATAAGATCGTTAAATTAAAGCTTTAGTTAGTGATGTCCCAGAAATTTACATCCTCTTACTTTTTATTTATTTGACCTCACTCATTAATATTTAAGTTTAGTTCTTCACGATCAATTTGTTCAAACCAATAACGTGATGAGATCTTTCAGCCTATAACCTGCGACTGTCAAAACACATTTTGCTTTCTGATATAGGAAACACTTTCATTTAGGTCATTTTAACTGCATAAAAAGTGTTTTAAAATATTAATATAAGTACGGTCGTTTTCAATACGGATTGATTGCTTATAAATCTACTTTTGAAAATCAAGTATTAAGCTTCTACAAGCTTCCGTCGTTATTGTTTCCTGATAAAGTTGTCTGAGAACTGGTTTTATGGGCCACTTACTATTTGGCTAACACTTGTCGTAAAGACTGAAGATTTCAAGGCGTGTTGTTTCCGTCTATTGGTGAGTACTTTAAACTAATCGATATTTTTAAATACGTTATTGGTGTTTTAATTGTGTTTATGGTTTGTAGAATTACTCAAAAAATTTGTAGGCTTTATTGCAACGGTGAAAACGTATTTTTCTCTATGAAATGCCCCCTTTTAATTCACATCTTAATTTTCCACGTTGTTCAATTAATTAAAATACCCCCCCCCCCAATAACTTGCGTCTCAAAGCGCTGATCCAGGGGGCAACTCGGGGCAGTTGCCCCCATGACCAATCAGGCGCCCCCATACAAGAAAATTGCCTCCTCCTGCATCCTAAGAATTTAAGTAAAACTACCACTTGCTTTTTTCCAATATTGTTATATTGATCTCACATTTCCTTGTCAGATTTACATCAAGCAACAACATTGTCATTTATGTGTGTAAGTACGTGTGTCCAGATGTATGTACAGCGTCCCATGAAATTTCGAGCTGAAAACCACAGCATATACTTTTTTTAGCGTAGCCGAATGATCTAAGTTACCATGATAAGCGGTATATGTCATGACAAATTTTGGGCACACACTACCTGAATACCTGGCCCCTTAGACTAGAGCTGTTTATTATATAGACCCGCGCCCAATGTACGCGTACGTACGACCTGTAACAGAAGTCACTACACTAACGCAACACTGTCACGTATGTTCAGTTAGCTTCCGTATCGTGCATCACAGACAAGCCGATCGAGATCGAAAAGCTAGACCAACCTAACCTAGATTGACATTCTAGTTTGGCAGTGCCATACTGAGAGAAAAAATCACCTGCTGGATTCTCATGACATAAAAGGTGGGCCTAACTTTTTTTTACAATTCGGATTGGGATACATACATTCAGGGCGAAGCCACACGGGGGCAGGGAGGGCGACCCCCCCACCCTTTAATTTGCAAGGAAAGGAGAAAGGAGAACGAAAAGAAGGGGAACGAGAAGAAAAGGAGAAAATGAAAGAAAAGAAAAGGAGGAAGCAAAAGAGAAAGAGGAAGAAAAGAAGAGGGGTGGGCTAGGCCTATATCTGATCCATATAATTAATCCAGCGCTTCCAGGAGGCCCTATTCCGGTGTTTGCAGCCCTAAGCTACCCTTTTTTAAAGCACCAATGAAGGAAGGAAAATTTTCGTTATAGACCAAGAATGTTTCTGTGGACTCCATACATGTATTTTTGCGTGAAATCTTTCCCCGAATAGAAGGCATGAAGTATCCAAAAGGAAGGCTTCAGGAGGTTTGCTGACAACATAACCTTCTCGTAGACAAGAAAGGCTTCCCTCCTCTTTCACCCAACCAAAATTTAGATGATCAGTTCAAAACATATCTCAAAGACAGCACCACTTTGTGTCTAACCAACCGTAAATTACAAGTGAGCCACAACTGGAAAAAAGGGCCGTGGCCAGCCCGATTTAAACAATTTGGTTAGAAACTGAGCCATCCAACCTCATCTAACTAACTAACTAACTTAAATTACCAATAAATTCTCAGAGGGAAGGGAGACACCTCTCCCCTATACCCTTCCCCAGGACAGTGATTACTCTCCTATGATTTGCCCCCTACAAAGATACCCCTGCATACATTGTTGCATTTTCAACTCCATCTGGCTCCTTTAGAATCTGGCGCTCCCCTGATCGACTGCCCCCCCCCATCAGTGTTGGCTGGATCCGCCCTTGTTGCGTTTCTTACCGAATTTGCCCTTGTGCGTGAATTTTCTTGTTTTTATTTTTATTTTGTAGAAAATCACGGAACATTTTCCCTGATTGTGACAGATAGATAGGAATATAGAAAAGTCGCAAGTGGATGGAAAGTTTCATATTATTAATGTCTTTCAGTGGTTAACTTAACCACTCATTCAGACGTGCCTGCAATCACATAAGCACGCCAGAGATCACTTCTAGGCCTTTTGGCTAAGATCATGTGTAGCATCTGTTCTCTACAGCCAGTCAAGAACGGGACCACGCATGAAAGACCCATGAGGTCTGAAGGTCGTGAGGTTGGTCATGTTCAGTCAAAGTTGTCCCTTGAGGACGTAGTTCCTTTGGGTAGCAGAACTCCTTCGGAAGTAAACGTTTGGTTTTCGAAGGGAGTTGTTAGGAACTCCCTGCTTCGACTCTTCGCCAGAGTTTAGGCAGGGGCCTAACAACTCCCTGGTCTAGGGGACTTTGAAAAAAAGTACTCAATCAGGGGCTCAAGATGCTTGTAAATGAAAGAATTTGAATTGACAATTGAGCCCTAACAACCAGTTCTCCGCCCCTCTTTTAGAAAATGTCACTTCCCTAGTTTAAATACAAAAACTATGGGTTACGTAACTTTCTAAAACTGTATGATGTGATTGTACAGACATTTTAGGGAGGGTTTTACCGAGTCTTCTTAATATAGTACACCAGTCGTCCTTATATAGCTAGATCCTTTTTGTTTGATTTTTACGTCATCATGGGAACTATATATTTTTCACGTCATTTCTCAATCTGAAATCTGGATTATTTCTAAGGAGGTCTATACCATCTCCTTGATTTAGGCGTGTGCAACCTTTTCGAAAATCGGGAAAATCATGAGTCGGAGAGATGTATATGAAGGTGGCGTCTCACCCTCAACCCTTCCCCCACGCAAGTTCAGTCCGCCATACTTGTGCTCTGTTGTTATAATCGCAACTGTGGGGTTCTCGATAGACCAATCGGAATAATTCAATTAACTGACACCATTACAGCGTAACTATTAAATGGGATTCATCGTATTCTATCGAGAATATCCACTTTTCATTGAAGGGAGTGATCGTTTCTTTGTTTTAATGATATCCTGTACTTACGTCATATTTAAGGTACGTTCATCTGATAAGACGTACGAGGGCCGAAAATGGGGCAAACCAAAATTGTTTCGCGGGAAGCACAGAAGGAGGTCGCGGGCCGCATCTGGCCCGCGGGCGGTAGGTTGCACATGTCTGCCCTAATTATCCAAAGGGAGCATTGCAGGTAAAGAGGGAAATCGGTCAGGTTATAGAAAATACA
Organism: Holothuria glaberrima; assembly: GCA_009936505.3. Lineage (NCBI taxonomy): Eukaryota > Metazoa > Echinodermata > Holothuroidea > Aspidochirotida > Holothuriidae > Holothuria > Holothuria glaberrima. Next base: position 6,048 of record WURT03160736.1, on the reverse strand, counting down.
ATTGTTTGTAAACCCCTGTCATCACAAGGACAAATTGTAGAGTAGTCAACGAAATATGGAATGCCAACATTTCCTTTATTTTATAACCTTTCTATCTTTAAAATGCTGAAACGGCAAACCTTATTTATAAATTTCCGGTATATGAACTAACTAGCAACCCAGGAAGGGTTATCGTCAATGTTGCACGTTTATGCTGTCTAGTTTATAGATGTAGCATTCACATACGTGGGAAAAGGTGACTAAACTGGAAAAAATTGTTATATCATATAAACGCGATGAAGGTGAGATGATAAAATAATTTGGGAATGCAACAGTTTTAGACAGAACATAGTATGAAAAACGTGGTACTTTGTTGCTTTTATTAATATAGGCCTATCTAGATGATGTTAACAGCATAAAAGATTACCAGCTCATTTACAAGATCCACTGATCTAAAGAACTCTCTTAGCAAATTATGCTGGCAGAGAGAGTATCAAGTTTGCAATGGATCTTCAATATCATACTTGACGTAGTCTGTAGGTCCAACGTTCCCTTATAGGCCTAATGGAATGCATTAAACCTTCACAATGTCATGGCATTTGCCTGTAATTATCGTTTATGACGGTGCTCTTGAAGCCCCAGATGTTGAAGACAAGAGTTAAGAGGTCTTATAGTCCGTTGTTCAAGTGGAATTACTACTATTTTTGTCCTCAAAACTTGTAAAAAGGATCTTTATTCCTGCGCTTTAGCCGAAAAAATAGTTTCTTGTCACTGAAAAATCCGGATTTTAAATAGGTGTAGCCAAAAACAATTCACAAAGGTAGAAGACGTGACTGTCACTTAAATGCATAAAGGTTCACTTAAGCCTAGAAAGAGGTTTAATGGGTACTTATAAGTTTAAGTATTTGTTCCGTTGTATTACAAATCAGACTAGAATATTTGGATTTCCAAATATTTCAGTCAATCGTTTTCAATGGATAGAGGTTTAATCAATTTGAACAAATCTCACTTCCTTACCATTATATAACCCATTGCAAAATTGCTTGTTCATTCGTCTAATCGTCGTTCGGGAGTAATAGATCGTATAATTTTAAAGTCGTTTATTGAAGGAACAACAATACCATTTATCATGTCCTACTTCACGTTTAACTAGAAGAAAACCTTAAGATAAATAGCTTGTAAGAGTAAGCAATCTTCTTTCCAAGGAAATAAAAGTAATCAGACATTTCTGGTAGGGAAGAAATATCACAAAAAAGATCAGCAGACTAATTCTATGATGGTAACTGTAGGGCTGCTTTTTCTGGTTCGAAACCAAATTTAAGAGGAAGGAAGATGAGTTTATCTTAAAATAACTGCTGCCATTTTGGTATCTGTCATCCACGTTTAAGATGGTAACATCCAACAGCTACAAGTACCGATTATTACTCACAAAACCTGAGTAAACCTATTTCGTCATTGGTAAGGATAACAATAGAAAAACAAAATAAAAAATGAAAGTAAAAATGAATTAGTACACAAATTTGGAGTAAAACAATGAATTTTTAGTGCGATCATCGTTTGCTTTGAATGTAATCACTTTTCTTATCATTGCTTATCACTTTATATTTCTTTAATTTTGTTGATATAGATGTGCAAATTTTCTGGGATATACTCTAAAAACGGTCGGTTCAAATTTGAATCGACCAGGGTCGGAGGGACAACTAACCAGAATCTTCTTAATTTATGTACTAGATCTGTTTTAATTTAGAGAGTACGAATGTAATTATTTCCCTTCGAATCCCTTTCCCACAGTCTCTTACTTTCTGCAGGGAACTACTTTTAATCCTTGACTATATAAGGGTATGTCTGAACCACAATCATTTCAAATAGTAAGTGTTCACAAAAAGTGATCACAAACAGTTTTCAGTCTTAGCTGTGTGAAAAATTCAAATTATCAAATAATCGACAAATTATCAAATGTTAGACTCCTGGGCATACCTTTAACATTTTATAAGTAGTTTTATGTACCTGGTGCTCTGATAATACAACCCTTTAACAGCATGGATTTTGGACAATATGCATAGGCGTCACCAGACATTTTTAAAGGGGTCGTATTTTGTGTGAAGAAAGAAGGTACTGCCGCCGAGGCGGCAATGCTCGCGCGCACTTTAGCAAGTACTCGGGTCCAGAGGCGAAGCCCGGGTGGGGGTCCAGGGGGCAAGGCCCCCGGAAGCTCCGAGGAGTTACACATTTCAAAGGCCTATAATGAGGTGGAATTATCGTCAATATTGCTAGTTTGATAATGCCAAAAATATGATTTCCTATCCATATAAGAGCAAAACGTGAACCCAAGTTGGGTTCCATGGGCTCGGTAAAGGGAACCAATTGATAGGATCCAGAGGCAAAGGATTCCCTGGACAAAACCCTTGGAAGCTCGTGGAATATAATGGAATATTCGTTTAAGGAGGTAAAAATAGGTCACCTCAGATAACAAATCATAGAAAAGTTTTAAGCAAACTGAACTTTCCATTGTAAGGAAATTTAAGAAAATCGTTCAAATCTTCAAGGAATAGCATCTCTTAACTGCAGTTATCAGGCTTTATAGAATAGAACAGTAAGTTTATACACAATGTGATTTTACTAATTTACTTCGTTTTTCACTCTCATCTTTTCTCCCACAAGACCTAGAAAATACTGTACATGTCATTTATTCCATTAAAATAGGTAATGCAAAGATAATAATTGACAACGCCGAGCAAAAAATTGGAGGAAGAACAGAAGCAATTGTTTGAAATTTAGAATAATGATTGACTCATCACTAGGTTCGATATGTATATAGAGATAAAAGGAAGGTAATTTTCAAATATCGGTACAACGCTTGGCTTAACCTAAAGTGCCTTTCGACATGTCAGATTTTTATGGGATTACCTCTTCATAATACTATCCGATCGAGTAAAAAGGTGGATATTAAACACTGACAAGCATATGTCATGCATTCAGTGCGCTAGAAATCGAAATCTTGAGAGGGCATCCTACTTTACAGATTTAAACCCTCAGAAAAATCGACTGCTACAACAATATCATCACCCGTTTTTCCTTGAGATTTTAAGTCACTTTAAAATATCAAGCATGCTCAAGTCCGTTTTAATATTAAGGTATTGTTATGTAGTTATCTCCCCCTCTCCCTATATCCTCTTATGAATCCCCCATTCATCAACAACAAATGACTTTCTGCCTAGAACCACAGCAGATTTACCAAAAACAATGTGGTCACTCTTTCTGTTTGTAACTGCTTCTCTCTCTATTGAATGAAGTCTGTTGACTCAGGTCTTTGTGGGTATATCAGAGACAGTCAGCCTTTGATACATTTAATTACCTACTTCACATAGGATTTAGTGTAGTTACCACAGGAAGGAAGTTACGCAATTTTAGAGTTCAGTGACTAGCATCTACTAGGGAGCTGTCACTTAGCTTCCAGTGCCACTTCCTCTAAACTTATGGGTGTGACTTAAGTTTACCTTGAGCCTCTATGATTGGTCAGGTCATATGAAGTCACAGCTAGTTAATTTAGGTGACCAATCATAGATGCCTTCCCAAAGGAATTCAAGACAGGAACTTTAGTTAGAGAAGTTTATCAAGAGAGATCAGAGATAGACTTCAGAGAGATCAGACCTAATATCTTAGAGGTGAAACCTTTCATTAATATTTGTATATCCTTCCTTGTTGAAACCATCTCCAATGATTGAGAGAAATAAAACAATATAACCATGTGAACTGCAAGAAAACTTGTGTCTTTGCTTATTTGCCGGAGAAGCTCGACCCAACACAACAGTATATCCTATACTGACATGAAGAAGTTTACCCACGAAAATAAACAGAATTCAAGAGATGAACATCTTTCTAACATAGTTTCTATAAAATGATTGTTCCGTTGAAAAAAATCTTTTAAAGATGTTTCATCGAAAGCACTTTTCATTTTTTTCTTTCATTTCTGTACGTGGTGGTATTAGATGCATGATTATAATACTATGGAAAGGTAGCTACATTTCACCTTACCTTTAACTGTAATTGCTCTGTAATTGCAGCGAGATTTAACATTCAGCATATTAGAAACCTCTTTCAATTTTTTGGTATATCCTTTAAACGTTTCTGTAAAAAAGAAGCTCAAAGGGGGTTCGTTTGCACCCCACCTCCCCTGGTGACGCCCATGATATGGTAGCATTTAATCGCCTTTCTGTCTCTTAATTAACGAAAGACCGCCTATTTCTGAGGAGATTAGAAATACAAATTGAATCTTTACATGATGTTAAACTAGTCAATTAGAAAATCTCTCCACTTACCGAAAATATTACTTTATCCACAGTCCCTTTAAATTCTTTCCTTTTAAAAGATTACATTCGTTTGAAGGCGTTGCTTAAAAATTATTCTTCTGTTCCAATACCTCATATAAGTTTCCTTCTTTCTTAACAGAAAATTGTCTCAGCAATGGATGATGTATAAATTATTTAATAAGTTTCAAAACAGTTTTAGGTACTGATATTTTTGCTCGAGTGTGTGCATTTTTGCATGGTTAGGAATAAATTGCTTTTGGCGGTATGGGTGTAATTCAAGAACATTTTGTTTTAAGTCTTTTCTCTCAGCAACCTTACCATCAAATGAAAGAAGTGTTCTGAATAACAGATTTTTGCATCATTAACTGAACAGAACGATCACTTCTGTTTTGTCAACGATGCTAAGAAAGCCACGATTGTAATCCTTACAGACATCGTTAACTATATTTTGCAAGTCCAGAGTGGCTCATCTTGAGGTATTCCGCCCATCAGTTCCTTTGAAAAAACCAGCTTACTAAGTAAAAAGAAACAATTTTAATCTTTCTGAGCTAATTGCAAATACTCAAAGTCAAAAGTACATTTCATGTCAGTATCATGCTGGGTTTTCTATTCGCTTTATGATTATGACAAAGAATTTTATAACTGGTGAGCCTCTTCTCCCCATACCAACTAATTCACTATAGGTATTGCCATAAATTTATTTCAAAGCAAGTAACATAAGCACCTTTGCTTTCTACCATGAAATTTATCAATTTATCAATCTTGAAAACCGTACATGAATTTCAAGATATCTGCATATATATCAAGATATCAGTATCCTTGATCCACTTGTTAAATTGTGCACAGGTCATGTTGTATTGAGATAGATTACCGCAATTACGTACCCACATATTTATATTAAATATTTACACTAATACAAAATGGCAGGGGGCTGATTAATATAAACATTATCAATAGTGATGGCGATTGTTTAGTTACAATGGCCTTAGGATAAAAAAATACAAAATGGTTTTACTAGAATTAAGAGATAATTTGTTTATATTAAAGCAATTACATTGTTGATAATTTGTGCAGAAAATATTGAATTTTCTTAATCCAGTGAGTATAAGAGCAGACAAAGTGACACACACAGACATTTTCAATGGTTGTGCCTCCCAATTCTGGCAGGAGGATGTAAGCAGATTATCAAAGAATGTTTAATACCGTTGCAAGTTTGAAACGTATCAATTGCGTTTGAGTCAAGCCATAAACTGGACCGAACAAATGTCTCTTTTCAACTCTTCATAACATAATTAGCCATGTTAACTAGCAGACTGGATGCATACTTTCCACTTACAAAGATTTTACTCTGCCTTGTCATTTTCCGTCTTGTCGTTTAACAAAATGTGACACACTGCAGGATTTTCCATAGAGCCATAGCCCCTAGTCCACTCGTCAGTGGATAGCCTTTTGGGCAAAGTCCATGATTTTTAAATGTCATTTACTACTATCACTTAAGTCTTCGATCATGAAGTTAAATGCAAAAGTTTAAACTGAACATGTTGCTGTAAAGGGCATAAATATATATATATATATATATATATATACGGGAGTGTAGATTGTAGATGTGACGTTGCGACTTCTAAATATAGAAACAGAAGAATAGTGGAAAGCGGACACAGTCGCTGTGTCCGCTTTCCACATCTCAGTCTTCAGCTCTTAAATTCTTCCCCGTATCGGCATTCTCTCTCACAGTGATTTGTGTGCCGCTCCAGTGACT
>WURT03160725.1:0-10730 GCA_009936505.3 Holothuria glaberrima | reverse complement strand
AATGGTCAATATTTGATGGATTTTAATGGAAATTGTGGCTATTTTCTGGATTTTTAATGCTTTTTACATCAAATATCTAATTACTGTATGTTATTTTCATGTCACACAACCTTTAAGTTTCATATGATATCCTGTAACTCTGTGGGGCAGCAGCAAATTTAAAAGTTGCAGAAAAAATTTGAACAATCTTTCGTTGTTTTGCGCCATTGGTGACTTGACTCCATGTAGTTAATTTTAAATAGTGTATGCCTGATATCTAAACTTAAAGGGTGGTCAACAAAATTTTTTTTTCACAGATTTGGGGTCATACAGTAACAGTGATACTGTACTGTCACTAGAAAGCTTAACTCCTGCTTCTTTGCCTGAAGTAGTATAGATTGTTCATGTTTTTGAGCATCAGGTGTGCATTCAAATGAGAAAGAGTTTTTTTTTAATGTAAATGCTTCAAGTACATGCTAAACTTTTACAGTATGATATTTGTTTTGTACCATTTTTTAAGTATTGTTAATAATTCCCAGATTTAAAATTTGAACCCTTTTGTTGCACATTTCATCGTGAAATTTGGACAAGTTGAAGGCCTCTTTATGACCTACTGTACTCTCCAAATTACAGTACAAAAAGGGTAGAGCTTGTAGTACTGATGCGTTATGACCAAAATAAATATTAAAGAGGTTCTGTAACAATTCCATTACTTGTTAAATTTGCCAAATATCATTTTCGTTTTTCATTCAGAATGCACATGTACCCTCCTATGTAAAGTTCCTAAGGTCATACCAGATATATAAAGTTTTTTTAATAAATACGTATAAACAAATTATTCTTTTCCACGGTTGTATTGCCACTTGTAATACTGTATGCTTGGTAGTATTCATGAAGGACAGCTATGTGATCAACTACTGTAAGCAAAATCAACTTATTTGGAAGTCAGGACTGGTGAAACTGAATTTACAGTAGATCAGCCCTTCCCTTAAATAAGACCTCTCTTTCCTATTTGCTTAAACATAAGCTTTGAAGGCTTGCTGAATCTTTTTTATGACTGGGTTATCAAAAGCACAATCTTGGATTCACCTTTTTGCATCATTTTATGTGCCATGCAATAGCACCTTGAATGCACAGCATTTCCATCATGAGTAAAGCCATAAAAATTAGTATTTTAGACATCATGTGCCATTTTTGGAGCATCCCTTTTGTTTGCTGAGACGAATTTTGATATCCCATTTGTGCAATGAAGAATTATACTGCTCTTATCAGCTCATCGCATTTACAGTTAGTACCATTTACGTCTTGCAATACTTATGTGCCATGGAATCATGTGAGACTACCTGTACCGACTACTATTTTAATGCACTTACTGTAGAATTTTACTTTAAAACGCTGGCTATGGTATTATTTGCTTAATTTTACAGTTGCTTACAAACAATAAAATGGTTTCTTTTCTTTTTATTGCTCTACATAAAGGCATATAGAAGTGGTCAAGTGGTTCTCTATTACAGGGAACATGTGTTCATATTTACAGCACAGAAAGGTTTTACTTCTGCTCCTTTTATATCAATGTTTTAGTTCACAGAAATTAACTTGCGCCCATCAAATGGTGTATTAGATTCGTCAGCATGTTTGCTTACGAGCAGACCTTGTACTAGGCGATTATGGGATATTTAGGCTCTGAAAACGTCAGCTGTGCGTACTGTAGGTACCTTAGACATTTTGCGGACCGTTATATCCGTTATATATGTATAAAATACCTGTTTATCACGTCCTAAAAACATGTTTCAAAAAAGGCTCCTAGCAGATGACCTCTAAACGTTTTGTAGAACATTTTCTTATCGTTTCCGATATTAACTTCTAGACCCATTTTTGAAACGTTTTGAAAGCGTCCAAAAAGTCCACAAAAGTACATCCACAAATTCTCCAAACGTTTTAAAATTGAAACGTGTTAAGACGTATTAGAAACACGTTTTAAAGATGTCCAAAAAGTCCACAAAAATGCGTTCTGAAAACGTTTCCAGAAAAGTTTTTCATCTAGTGCTGTTCTTGTTATTAACGTCAAGAACACGTGTTTTATACGTTTGTGAAACACGTTTTAAAACAGTCCACAGAAAACGTCTTAAAAACGTTTCATTCCCGTTATTTACGTCAAGAACAAGTGTTTGAAACGTATTTTAATCACGTTTTGAAAGCGTTCAAATAGTCCACAAAAGTACGTCCAGAAAACGTTTTCTCAGAACGTTTTGAAATTGCTTTGCTTCCATTATTTACGTCAAGAACACGTGTTTAATACGTTTGTGAAACACGTTTTAAAACAGTCCACAGAAAGCGTCCTGATTCTAGTAAACGTTTTCACATTGTTTCATTCCCGTTATTTACGTCAAAAACACGTGTTTGAAACGCTTGTGAAACACGTTTTGAAAACGTTACAAAAGTCCACAAAAAACGTCCTCAAAACGTTTCCAAGAAACGTTTTCAAAACGAAACAAGTTACGTTTGTAGAACGTGTAGAAAACGTTTTGGTGTTTGCTGGGCTAATATGATGGAACGATTCAAATTCATTCATGACACATTTTCAAAAAGGCTGTGCGCAAAAATGACATACGTTTTACTTCCATATTAATAAGGTCAATGTATGGTTGACATGTGCCTCATCTCTTTAACATACAATTACATAATTTGTAATGTCTCCGGCTATTCCCGCTGCTCACTGCCCTCAAACAACCAAACAGAGCACCCCAGTCAGCTAAGGGGTAGATAAAAGGTGTTTGCATTTGTTATTTGGAAAAGGGTCAATGTGATTGTCGACTTTATTGTGGAAGCGGTGAATGAAGGTGGCGGTGTTTCAAATTACGTGACAATAGTTTAAACGAGTTCCAATATAAAATTTTATTTTATTTGTGTGTAGCTTTATCTTGTAGAAACTGCACTTATAGCTATTACTAACATTCTTCAAGGTGCACACTTTACGACTGTTGGTAAAGTGACGATCCCGTCCATGACGTTTAATGAGACTTATTTCGCTCATTTCAGCATTGCTACAATAAATATTTGACAACTGATAAAATGTGAATCATAAAACCCAATAATTTTATATATAGATTGAAAAACCCTCAAGGCGAACCATTTCAAAAATATGTTTACTAATGTAAATTGTTCGCTGCATACTGGCATGTGTGCTTTCAAGAGAAAATAAAGGGTATGCTTTATATCGTTTCTTTATGTGGATTTACAAGTAGGTAGAATCCAGACCAACGACTTCAGCCTGCTAACTTTAATTTGAAAACACCCATTGATATAATAAATGTGGAATGAAATAAGAATACCATTATTTAGTTAAACGAAATAAAAGAAAGGAAAAGTCTCTCAATTCAAAAGATTAACATCAGCAAACAATCGAAATCAACTATTGGAATATGTAATCAAGGGCTGGTCGTCTGACCAGGGAGCTGTGAGAGATAGAGAAACATCGACCAAATCTGTCAGACAATATGTAATTGCGAAGGATTTAATCCTTTTCATGTACCAAAATTTGATTGACACGTCTCTTTGTTCTTGTTGTTTAACCACTGTTGACTTTCCTTTTTAGTGATGATCTTCTCCTTTCAAAACCAGTAAATCCTGAAACAAAGATCATTGTCAAGGTAGTGCTTTAAAGATATCTGCGCAGCCGACAAATGTGAAACGTTTTCACCGTTTCATATCAAAACGACTGTACATGCACCCTTAAGTTGCACAACTCCATTCTTATCCTAATGTATTCATCAAGTATGAAATGTATCTTTTTGATGTACTATTCGGAGTATAAATTTTGATGACGACATTTCGAAAGATTCCAGATTGCTCCGGAAATAGCGAAACATATATCTATGTTCAAAAAGTAACATGAAGATACACTGTACTCTTTTAAAAAGTAGGACCTGACGGCACAAGATGAAATAAATGTTACTTCCCTTGAAGACTGGCAATGTTATATGAATGGGGAAATCATCCTTCGAGCGCTCATAGAGATGTAGCCGACGAAAAGACCCATTGTCTTCATTGCCTAACACCACTATGTTTTAGAGGAATTTCCGGAACCAGACAATTCGAAGCTAAAATATCTTGAAGCATGAAAATAACAGAATTGGATATTTCATGTAAAAAGCATTAAATATCCAGAAAATAGCCACTATTTCCATTCAATTAAATCAAATATGGACCAATTTTCACTATATTTCTATTTCACACATGTATCACGAATAAACGTGACCTAAATATGCAAATATGTGACATCATGAGATGGACATAACATGTATGGCTCATGTAAGCGTTTGTTTTTTCGACCTTAATTTCAAGGGCACTGGTGGCATTGTTACCCCCTGAGGGCTTTTATGAAAGTTAAAATTCTTTCCTTCAGAAACACTGATATCACTCAATAAACTTTAGTCTACCTGATCAGTAATTGAGAGATAATTTATAAAGGGTTAACAAAGACAAATTAAACACTGTGCGACCCAACACTGCGCATCATTATTTTTGCATAGACAATGAGTTTCTTCAGAAACCATCGAACTTTGAAAGCGTATATTTTGAGAACGGTAAAAGATATTGAAATAATTCCAAAGAATCTTTCATGGGAGGACTTAATTCCTTAACTGACAAGCGAATCAGCTCTTCTTGGTGGCATGTCACACGACCTTTCAGTGTCGGCAAAACACCTAGTTACAAAGGATGACAAGCATTGTTTCTCCATCTGTCACAGTTCCCTGGTCTGACACAATCTAGTGTTGTAATTTCTTCATAAGGCAAATTTCACCTTAGAGAAAGCCACGTCCACGGGAAGAATAAGATGTGTTGATAACTATCTCCATTGATTCTCAAGAACTTGTTAAAAATAATATATATTTAGATACAATTTGAGACAGCAAGAGATTACTTACGCTTGTAAATAGTATGTCCTATTATGAGTCCAAACAAAGTCAAAACGCTAATTTCAAAAATTGCGAGGACCGGGATATCCTTGTCTGTAACAAGAAAAAAAAACTGAATACTTAAATCTTTGATAAAGATGTCACAATACAAAGGCATCTGCTGTGATAGAACGATTCAAATCCATTCATGACACATATTCAAAAAGGCTGTCCGCAAAAATAACATACGTTTTACTTTCATATCAATAGGGTCAATGCATGGTTGACATGTGCCTCATCTCTTTGACCATACAATGACATAATTTGTAATGTATATGCCTATTTCCGCTGCTCATTGCCCTCAAACAACCAAACAGGGCAGATGGAGAAACATCGACCAAATCTGTCAGACAATAAGTACTTGTGATTGATTTAATTCTTTTCATGTACCGAAATTTAATTGACAGGTCTCTTTCTTCTTATTGTTTAACCACTGTTGACTTAAATTCTAAATGATGATGACCTCCTTTCAAAACCAGTAAATCCTGAAACAAAGATCATTGTCAAGATAATGCTTTGAAGATATCTGCGCAGCGGACAAATGTGAAACGTTTTCACCGTTTCATATCAAAACGACTGTACATGCACACTTAAGTTGCACAACTCCATTCTTATCCTAATGTATTCATCAAGTATGAAATGTATCCTTTTGGTGTACTATTCGGAATATAAATTTTGATGACGACATTTCGAAAGATTCCAGATTGCTCCGGAAATAGCGAAACATATATCTATGTTCAAAAGTAACATGAAGATACACTGTACTCTTTTAAAAAGTAGGACCTGACGGAACAAGGTGAAAAAATTTTACTTCCCTTGACGACTGGCAATGTTATACCAATGGGGAATTATCATACGAGCTCTCAAAGAGATGTAGCGGACGAAAAGACGTATTTTCTTTACTGCCTAACACCTCTAACTTTTAAAGGAATTTCCGGAACCAGACAATGCGAAGCTTAAGTTTCGGCAAAAACCAAGTTTCAAACGATGTTTCTTCATCTGTCACAGCTCCCTGGTCTGAAATAATTTAGTTTTGTAATTTTTCCCCAAGGCAAATTTCACCTTAGAGAAAGCCTGGTCCACGGGAAGAATAAGATATGTTGATAAATATCTCCATTAATTATCAAGACGTTGTAAAATATAGTACATGTTTAGATACAATTAGAGACAGCAAGAGAGTACTTACGCTCCAAAAATTTACTTATTGTTAGCAGACAAAGTAGTATGCCTCCAAACCAGATCACAATGAAAATTGCAAATGCATTTGAGACCGGTATTTTCTTGCCTGTAACAAGAAACAAAATCTAAATAATTAATTCTTCGATTGAGAAGTCACAATACACAGGCAAGACATTTGCTGTGATGGAACGATTCAAAGTCATTTATGACGCATTTTTCAAAAACCTATTCACAAAAATGACTCACGTTTCACCTTCATATCGATAGCGTCAATGTATAGTTGACATGTCCCTCATCTCTTTAACTTACAATGACATAATGTGTAGTGTATCTGCCTATTCTCGCTGCTCACTGCCCTCAAACAACCAGACAGAGCACACCAGTCTGCTAAGGTATAGATGAAAGGTGTTTGTATTTGTTATTTGGAAAAGGGCCCACTTGATTGTCGATAGTGGTAGTGCCTGTAGTACTTTTGAGATAGGAAGGGGTAGAAAACACATCTTTCCCATATTTGTTTCATGTTTATCTTCCAAAACAAGTGTAAAATTTGACCTTAATTTAGGCCGTTGTTGCCTGTACTAGCTTTATGCACACTGAATGTATGACCTTAAGCTGTACCAAATCATATTTCCATAGCGCGAATCAGATTGGAAGTGTAACATCTCTCTTTAACGGATAGGAAGCCTACGACTATATGCGCTCCAATCTAGGCTAGTGCCCATTTTCACTCGGTTGGACTGAAACAAGCAGGGGTGAAGTGTTTTCTCTAAATTGCAGATATAAACAACCTTGGAAGGACTTAATGAAGGAAGCGGTGTAAAATGTTGCCGGTGTTTCAAAATACGTGAAAATAGTTTAAATGAGTTCCAAAATAAAATGCCGTTTAATGTGAGTGTAGCTTTGTCATGCAGAAACTGCACTAAAAGCTATCGCTTACATTCTTCAACGTGTCACGTTACCACTATTGTTAGCAAAGCGACGATCCGGTCCATGAAGTATGATCAGACTGGTTTCGTTTATTTCAGCATAGCTACAACAAATATTTCACGACTGACAAAATGTGAATCATAAAACCCAATAATTTCATATATGAATTGAGAGATCATTACGGCGAACCATTTCAAAAATATTTTTAGTAATGTTACTTCTTTGCTGCATACTGTAAATTGTGCTTTCAAAAGAAAATAAAGGGTACGTTTTATTCGATTTCTTTATGTGGATTTACAAGTTAGAAGAATCCAGTCCAACGACTTCAGCCTGCTAACTTTAATATGAAAACACCCATTGTTATGATAAACATGGCATGAAATAAGAATACAATATTTATTTCAACGAAATTGTCTCTCAGTTCAAAAGATTAACATCAGCAAACAATCGAAATTTACTATTGTAATATGCAATCAATCGTTAGTCGTCTGACCAGGGAGCTGTGACAGATGGAGACACATCGACCAAATCTGTCAGACAATATGTACTTGCGAATGATTCAATCCTTTTCATTTACCGAAATTTGATTGATAGGTCTCTTTGTTCCTATTCTTTAACCACTGTTGACTTTCCTTCTTAATGATGATCCCCTCCTTTCAAAACCAGTAAATCCTGAAACAAAGATCATTGTCAAGATAATGCCTTGAAGATATCTGCGCAGCGGACAATTGTGAAATGTTTTCACCGTTTTATCAAAACGATTTTACATGCGAACTTAAGTTGCACATGTCAACTCCATGCTCATTCCAATTTCTTTATTAAGTAAGTATGAAATATATCCTTTTGGTGAACTATTCGGAGTATAAATTTTGTTGATGACATTTCAAAAGATTCCGGATTGCTCCGGAAATAGCGAAACATATCTATGTTCAAAACGTTACATGAAGATACACTGTACTCTTTTAAAAAGTAGGACCTGACGGCACAATAGGAAGTAAATTTTACTTCCCTTGACGACTGACAAGTTATACCAATGGGGTAATCATCCTGCGAGCGCTCAAAGAGATGTAACAGACGACAAGACCTATTTTCTTCACTGCCTTAAACCTATAAGTTTTCGAGGAATTTCCGAAACTAGACAATGCGAAGCTTAAAATTCTCCTAAACATTTAGTTTCAAAGGATGAACAAGCGTTGTTTCCCCAGCTATCAAAGCTACCTGGTCTGACACAATCTAGTGTTGTAATTTCTTCATAAGGCAAATTTCACCTTAGAGAAAGCCCGGTCCACGGGAAGAATAAGATATGTTGATAAATATCTCCATTAAATCTCAAGAAGTTGTAAAAAATAGTACATGTTTAGATACAGTTTGAGACAGAAAGAGATTACTTACGCTTGAAAAAAATACATATTGTTAGAATAGATAACATTATGACTCCAATCAAGATTATAATGAAAATTGCAAATGCTTCGGAGATCGGTATATTCTCGCCTGTAACAAGAAAAAAAAATCTAAATAATTAGTTCTTAGATAAGGAAGTCACAATACAAAGGCAAGATGTTTGCTGAATGGAAGGATTTAAATTCATTCATGACGCATTTTCAAAAAATCTTTTCGCAAAAAAAGCATACGTTTCACTTTCATATCAATAGTGTCAATGTATGGTTGACATGTGCCTCATCTCTTCAACATACAAGTACATAATTTGTAATGTATCTGCCTATTCCCTGCACACTGCCCTCAAACAACCAAGCAGAGCACACGAGTTTATTTAAACGAAATAAAAGAAGGGTCCCTCAATTCAAAAGATTAACATCAGCAAACAATCGAAATTTATTATTGAAATATGTAATCAAATAGATCGATATCAAATCTTCATTGATGTATAGTTTTCAATTTCAATTTCAATCTGAATACTCCGTCACTTTGTGTCGGAGCCTGCAAGCGTTAGCGAAAAGTGTGGCCGCTCATTCACAAATCATCCCCGCATAGAAGAAACTATCCGATGGTACATATTTAGCCCACTATTGTACATAAAAGTATATAAACGAGCATAAAATGAGACTGCAAGGTAATTAAACGGTTCATTTTACACAATTTTGTTAAAAGTCAGAATCTTCCTGGGGCTTCTAAATAAATCTTTAACATATTTGGTACTTTTTGAATTTTCATAAGTGACTTTTCTTGTTACAAAGATAAAATTAACTCAGTAAGTTAATTTTATCCCCTTTTGGTTACCGAAATAATACACTGCTGGTATTTTGGAACCACGTTTTCCATTTTTGCTCTAACAAGTAATATTCGTTGCACCATTGGGTAATTTCTCGCCTTCTCATAAAATGTCCTTAGCAGACTTTTGAATGATTTTCCGTTAGCAAAGAACGTGTACTTTTTTGGTTCGGGATTCGCTTCACATGTACAACTAAAATTTTCTATCATTCGAGCTCTCAACCGGGCTTAATTAGGACGTATAGAAATCCAGACAGTATCAGGACGGGATTGTACTTAGGACTCAAGTTCAGTTTCTTACTAAAGACAAGAAAACAGCTTTGTACTACATTAACAAACTATCTTAAACTTTTTAGTTGTCTACAAAACGGTTTTAATTTTTCTAAGTTCATCACTACTTATTGTTGCAATCATCATATCCTATTTTGCATGCAACAGATACAATTAACAAATGTGACGCATGATCAAAATGGGTCAACGACTAAATAGGCAGATTTCTTACCATCCTGGATACACCATGCGCTCTTTCATTTTTACGGTTGATCGAAACAACCACTTGGCGTAACGCATATAGGCAAATTTGTAGTTTCACTCTCCTTTAGGCTTATCGGTGAAAAGGAATGAAATACCAAACAATGTTGTCCTTAACTTGGCAGTGATGGCATTAAAAATCGGCAAAACGCCAACATGTAGGTAAAATAAAAGACTTACGATTCACATTCAAAAAAATTGTTTTCTTGTACATTGGCATTTTTTGTTCAGAATCAATGCACACAATTTCCAGATGGGACGGCTTAACGGTCAAACGTGAAGATACATAGGCGGTATGAGTATAATTATCCATAATTTGTTCATCAAGAGTGAGAGGCTCGTCGTCAATAGCTAAAGACACAGACACGGGAGGATCCGCCCCGGTGGAGTTGCACTCTACTATAACTTCAGTATTTTCATCCACGTCGATCGATGTGTTAACTACTTTGCCATTTACTGATATTGATAGTGTTGGTGGATCTGTTCAAAAAATTGAATATTGGTTTTAATGATTCGTTCTCTGAAATTATCTCCACACAATTTTGCTAGTTAAGAAAGTAAAGTGTGTAAGCAATATGATACCTTCACATGCTTCTTTATATCGTAAGAATATGACATTGTATGGAACTTAATTACTCTGACGATTAGTAACCGTATGTTATCCAACTTAAGACATTTAAATTGCAACCCGAAGATTTTCAACCCCATCTTGAGCAAGAAAATTGCGGAAATTACAACGCATTGTGCTCAAGAATGATTAAAATTGGTAGGTTTTAATACCAAATCGGTATGCAAGACTAGAAAGTTAAGTGTATGTAATTGCAGTATATATATATATATATATAAATACATATATATATATATATAATATATATACATATATATATATACATATATATATATATACTAATATATATTATATATAAT
>WURT03160724.1:0-20943 GCA_009936505.3 Holothuria glaberrima | reverse complement strand
TTTAACCCCACCTCCTGTACGCTTAAACTTCTTTAGTATCATTTTAAATTTCAATTAGAAACCGCTTAGCGAACACTCGCTCCCATTCAATATGTTTGTCGTTAGTATACTTTTGGCGAGAGACTTGAAATCGGGGATGGGCACAATAGTCCCCTCTCCCAATCAGTGGCGCCGGCGGCGGTTGGGGAGGCATCACAAATGATGCCGTAACCCCATCCCAGATAAATCAAGGGAGACAATGTAAAGTGTACATATACGTGCCTACGATAGTTTGCACCGGCGCTGATCCTTTCTTTGTCACCTCGTGCATACGTGCCGTATTGGGAGAGGGGTCCAACAGTCTAAGGAGATTGCCTCTGTCCTTTGAGAATTTTTGTCATTGAAGTTGGCTAAAATGCAATTTTTTCATCTTTGGCAAAGTTTCGAACCTTGATGAAAAATTCTCATAATTTAGTGAATTTTTCTTATTGCGGGTTGGATATAAGGGATAGAGAGGGTGACAACTTCCCACTCCCCTAAACCTCTTGGGACTTTTCGTTAATGTGAGGTGTCTAAGAAGCAAAATGGTGCTACCTTTAGCAAGATTTTGCTTTGATAACAAGCTTAGGACCTCCCATTATTTAGTAATATTTTGACTGTGGTATGAGGGGTCGTATCCGCCCCAATCCTCGATATCCAGAACTTCGTTGACTTTCCATGCATTTTTTTGTTTCTTAATTGCTTGGCCAACGTTTAACCGGAGTGTCTTACGGAGAGCTTCGTTTTTCCACACTGTAAAACGCTTGGGTTAATTTCGAATTAAATCGAGTTAAAAGGAGGGTTTAAAAATATATTTTTTTTTGAATAATCACGGATGCCCAATATCTTAGCTTTTTGCAAATTTCAAAGTAAATATATGTCCAGAGTTGGCCAAAAAGGAACAGAGGAACAGATCTAGTCATATTTCCCGTAAAGCATCTTTCATAATATTTCAGAACATAAACATTGCATAATTCTAGCAAAATTTACTGTGCAAGAATTTCACAATTCAGCTACAACAATATTGTGACATGATTTTCAAGAGCCATTCATAAATAATATGCCGGGGTAAATTAAATCAAATTGCGGCGATTGCAGTGAAAGTGGGCTTTTGTGGCAGTTCCATTATACAGCCTCCTCTATTTGCCGCTGCTTCTGAATGTCGTCCGAGGAGTCAGTGTAAATAATCCATTATTTGCAGGATAATGATTATAATTTTACCATGTCAACGGTTGCCATGGATGTTTGAGAGTGAAACACGAGACGACAATAAATATTGAATTTTACGACAATTTTAATCGAATCGCTTTATTTTTAAAGGTATTTGAAGACGATCAATGAAATGTAAGCCGAGCGGTTAAAATGTCCCCATGTAATGTGTTGTAATAGCGTGAAATACAAACCGAATCATAACCAGCAAGTGTGCTATTCACGAAATTTCCTACCCTATAAGATTGCAGATAAGAGAATTAAGACTAGTAAGATAATTTTAGAATTATTTTTAGAGTCTTTATTTTATTTTGCAGAAAACAGGTCAGGATTTCTGTTATTAGCAGTTGTGGAAGTTATTCCAAAAAGAATGTTCGTATATAGAAATTTCCGAGGCCCCTACGAGTAAAATTATCGGGATGGGGGTATACCCTATGAGTTGCATCGATTACTGGGTAAATCTGGCCCGGGTGGGGATGGGGGAGAACATTTTAGACTGCTGTGCTGGAGGTGAGCCCCTTTGGAAAATTTCCAAATATTTGAGGATCCTTAGATTTGATGTCACATTTTGTGTTTTTCTGGGAAATGTATAGCAGGTTATTGAAAGGGTACGTAACAAATTTCAGAGTGGAGAAATAAGTTTTTTTTTTCTTTGGAAACATTCCGCTTCCTACACGTATGTGTAGACCTATCCATCAGTTACCATGCTATCTAAAATTAACGCAGTTTTATACTAGCGACTATTTCTTACACCTATGACTGGGGTGGTGGCAATGTCCGATACCTAATTGTGTGTCAAATATTCCAAATCAGTGCGCGTATACCACGATCATACAAGTCAGGGTATATTCTAACAGTGGCATAGAGTGTGTCCATGGCGTACTTCGCAGATAGCCGAATCAGGGAGCTTACAGCTCCCTGGCCGAATGTAGCGACGGGTACGAGGAATGAACACTTCCACTCAATATTTGATTCTCCATACACCATTTTCTATAAATTCATAAATCTTTTCCAAGTAGCGATCACAAAGAATTATGAAACAGAATTTTGGTAGGAGTCATTTTGGCCACAGTAAAAAATGCTCTTAACAGAAGAGACGGATACTAAAAAAATTATCCCATAAGCCTTTGTAATCTCTACTTGCAAGAGGGTCTATGAGCGCCACTTTCTATTAATGATGTAGGTAGCAAAGATGTATTCGAGTTCACTTAGCCCGATCCGGTGCCAACGTCGGTTCCAGAGGGTACCGTACCATTCTGTGCCTATTCCGAGTCCGGCCGTTTGCTGATATAACCAGAAGCTTAAAGGCATACCGGTAGTGATTCCTTGCCGAAAAGAAACAAAAGCTATTAATCACTGCATCTTAAACTAGTGCATTTATTAGCAATTTACAACTTGGTTTTTGCTGTTTCACTTCATTCCAGAGGCCTCTTGTAACCTTTGACCCCTATCCAAAAGAATGGGATACATCAGTCTTTTGACCATAATACATCCAAAAGCTAAGTATGAAAAGTATAAACGCTTCCTGTGTGGAGATATTGTGTTTAAAAAGGATTCGGTTTTAGACCTCTGGTGACCTCATATGACCTTCTTCTTCCACCGAAAACTATTACAGTAATCTTTTTAATATGATAAATTTATATACCAAGTTTGAAAGTACACATCATTCCTAAGATGAGATATCGTGTTTACAAGGTTTTCAGTTTTTGACCTCTGATAACCTCAAGTGGCCCTCGACATCTACAAAAATAGCGTTCATATTCTGACTATCACGCATCCATATGCCAAGTATACGAAAATTATTCATCTTTCCTACCTTGAGATATCGTGCTCACAAGGTTTTCGGTTTGGCCTCCGGTGACCTGGCATGACGTCTGACCTTTACCAAAAGCACCAGGTTTCTTTCTCTAAATATGATATAACCATATACCAGGTATGACAAGAAGTTCCTATCTTGAGATATCATGTTTACATGCCATTCCAAGGTTTCGTGATTTTATTTCCGCCGACCTCAGAATACCTTTGACCTCTACCAAAAAACAATGAGGTTCATCTTCTGACTACAACACATGCACTTGCAAAGTATGAAAATTATCCATACTTCCTACCTTGCTATATTGTGTTTACAACTTTTTTGTTTTTGACCACTGGTAACTTCAAATGACCTCTGACCGCCACCAAATACAAAACGGTATTTTCTCTCAGCATGATATATCCATATACCAAGTGTAAAAACATCCACTCTCCCTATCTTGAGATATCGTGATTACAAGCCAAACGACACAAACACACACATTCACACATACACCTACATACTCACACCCATACACACGCCATGACTCCATGGACTACTTTTGTGTTCGGCATGAAATAAACAAACGCAACAATGCTGCCGCAGCTCAGCTTCTCGTAGGTCATCTAAAAGTATGAAGTCAATATTTCGGTTGGGTCTGTGAACGTTCATCTTTCAACGAATGAAATTATTCATACTTTCACACGAATGGAAAACATCCATTACTGTTTCAACTTCAACAGGACCGTAACCTGTGGGAGGGGTTGTTGCATTCCTAGAAGACTTTGATTCCGAAACCCTAAATAACAAAAAATCTGGGAATGCTGAAAATACCTATTCCTATTTATGTTTTCAAGGCCCCCAGAGCCTAGGAAATCGCATAAATAGGCTCTTGTTTTCTTTTCCCAAAATCTTCCCCGGGGTCCTCCGACCCACTACAGCAGAATTATAGGGAATTATGAGAGCAGGGGTCTGTTGCAACTCCCTGACGCAAGTAACTTGCACGGACGCAAGGAGCTTCTCTCTGTTGCATGATGCATGCGAACGTGAAACCTAAAGATATTACGTATTGTTTCTCGAGCGGTACGGTACCACAACATGCTAAGCCTATGTGAATGATTTTATCCCATCAATATGCATTGCATTCCAGGGGTTACATGAGAGCGTGCTGCTGAGTAGACCTCATTCTTTTTCCATACGCCTAATTGGACTCAGATAAATTTCGATCGATAAGTTTTTACAAATGGTTTAAGGTCTTAAAATCGAATTTAGCGATATTTTACCACATAGATATTCCTTGAACTTCCCGAGGGAGAAAAGTTCAAATGAGGGTCGCCACTATGATTTGAAAATACAAAAACTCCTCAATAAAGGGATAACTTCTAAATTAAACTCGTTACACGCTAAATTTTGAGTACCCTTTAGTCCCGTCTTCTACTGCAAGATTATTTTACTGCATAACATTTTTATGATTAGGATCTACCAAGTATAAATCGTCGATCGCTTTAAGGGCCGGTGAACGTGTCGCAACAGGAGGGTATAACTGTTAGTAGGGAGCTAGACTGGGAAAACATGCACGTGTACTAGTTTAAGGCTATTCAAATATCATCCCTCATGGCTCCTCTTTAATAACTTGGTGGGGCTGTCGGCAACGAAGAGCAAGCTTGAATGGTGCTTCCTGCAGTGTCGGCGCCCCTGTAACTGCACCAGGCCCGTAGCCAGACAAGGTACTGAAGGGAGGGGGAAATTTTTTCAAGGGGGCCAAATGTATACAAACGTATTAAGTTAATGGCAACTTGAAAATTTTCTAAGGGGCGAAAAAAGTTCTAAGGGGGCTTCACCCTCCTTGGCTAGGGGCCTGGACTGCACAATTCCTGCCTCCGAGACTGACATATGGAACACTCCATCAAGAAAGCAAGTTTTCCTTTTCAAACCGAAAAATGTTTTGAAATGTTGCCACAGTCGTCAAGCTTAAACCATATAGCATTATATCTTCAATCGAAGAGCTATGTTTTTTTACACCATTTCCAAGACAACATTCTACCTTAACTTGAAGTAGTATACCCTGTCCGGCATCCAATTCATGAGTAGCTCCTTGCCTTTGTGAAACGGTATTTTTTATACTAATTTACCAAACTCAAGAAGAACAAGTCATTTGTTTACCTTTCATATTAAATATTTTTTGTCCAGAAATATAAAGAAAAATGTTTGTAAAAGGAGATAAGAGAAGATTTGTTTGATTTGTTTACAAATAAACTTGAGGCGACTGCTTATTCACTTTATACTTTAAGCCAAACTCCTCAAGCTATTCTGCCCGGTAAGGCAAATTCGGCGCCTCTCTTGCAACTGACTGGATTAGTAACAAGACTCAGACTAGTTATTTAAATTAAAAGCATAAGGCTAAGTTGAATACTTGTTTCTGTCTCAACACAAAAATGTGTATATAGGCCTAGCTTATAGCACTGTTTGGCACAAAGCCACTCATTCGCAAGAAACGCTTGCACAACTTTAACGCCATTTCTTCTCGAGAAACCATCCAACCAATTTAAACGTCTAAATGAGATCCGTGCCACATGCTCACGTAACGCCTACGTAGCAGGCTGTACGGCACATTCCTTATCAATGTCATATTCCTGGTTTAGAAGCCGAGGAGCTGAGTAAACATAGTCTGCTTTGCGGGGTAGCCCACGTACGGTATTCCAAAGTCGATATACTTCACTTTGCGTAAACGCTTCTACACGATTAAGCACGAGACGTTCTGTACATTTATATCTTTACAGAATACTTCTGTACCTTGTTTCTTTGTACACAAAGTCCTTCAAATGAAACAACAACTAGGAGTCTCGACGACCTATAATTTAAATGTGTACAGTATTCGTAGAATTTTTTCAAAAAATGCTGTTTTGAGCCATCAGACGATAGCAATATCAAATGAAAAATACAACTTTCGTTCAACACTCTTCAAACTATCTATATGAAATGTTTCATCACATTTAGTGCACAATTGAAGGAAGAGTAGGGAATTTACGTTTTCAAACAAACCCTCTCCCGAGGTCAAATAATGTTCATATTTATCGAAAATGGTTGCATCATTCAGAAATTTCCCTCACCTACATGTCAGCCAAATTTCAATCAAATCTATAAGAAATGGCGACAGACATTTCCGGCCGCGCACGATAGCTATAGCTGAGCTGAAGCTTTTAGCTGAGTAAAAATAATCCAATAAATAGTGAGTCAATTTGATTCAATTTCAAGTCAATTTGATTCTGATTGGCTCAAGAACTGACTTAGCCTATACATTTGAGTAAGTTACTCTGTTACCCATGGGGTCCTTGGACGACCGCCCCCCGGCAAATCCCTCCCAGTTAACTGCTCATGAAAAACTCCTTGAGACAACTTTCACCTCGTTCAACCACCACCATTGACAATAGACCATATGCATATGACGTCACTGAACAGATAGTTGGCCTCGAAGGCGGTACGCGTGTGTCATTGCAACTTACACCTGTAAGCAAATGCAAACAGCTTATTTGTGTACCGGTTGGATGTTGTGTGTACATGCCGTATGCTTCCTTCTTTACCCTCCAAAGTGACGTAGTGACGTCAGTGCGTAAGGTCTAGTCCAAATTTCCTGGCGGCGCAGTTGTATGAGGGGTAATTGCATGGTTTGGTGTTGTCTGGGTGGGATTTTCTAGTGGGGATTGTCCAAGGTTTGAACTCAAGGATTGTTCAAGGTTTGAAAGTCATTGGGGACATCTACCGGGTAGGATGGCCGGCCACAATCCCGTGTATTTAGAGTGTGTTATTCGCATTAAATTGTTATCGAAACTTTGTTAGCTTGTACGTTTAGCTTCATCTCATGGTGATAACTTTGCATAAAACATTGTTTCAGGGGTGGCCCAGCCGAGGGCAGGCCGGGGGTACCTCTCCCCCTCGTGCAAATTTTCTAATTTCGTAGGAAAGCCGTAATACGCAAAATAAAATATGTGATTCCGACGACAGTCAGTCGCCCCGACGATCTGCTAGATTTTGTTCTTAAGGAGGGCAGATTGTTCAATAAGAACCCAAAATTTTTCACTTTTCTTCAATAAATACCCAAATGTTTCAAATTTTCATCAAAAAATCCAAACTTTCCAAATTCGTTTAATCCAAAATTTCATTTTTTTTTTTTCAATAAAAACCTCACATATATAGTCAGCCTGGAGGGTCTAAGATGAAATTGTTCTACCAGAACGGAACAGGACCAAAGTTGTCATATTTTTTAGCCTAATTACGGCCTATTGGAGTCAATACCAATCACAAGACTGTCTGACACTGAGGCCAGTAATAACAAGATACAGAACAAGAAAATGATTTGACGGCACCTTTGTTCACAATCTAGGTTAAAACTAATACAGTCAGATTTTAAAAAGTTTTAAGTAATCAAAAGTAGATCCCTTCCCTCCTCATGCTAAAATTGTTTTACCAAAGAAAGATCAGTATCAAAATATATTCTTGAAGTCTTTTCACGATGACATCTCTTCTAAATTACTTGAAAAGAAGTAGCAAGTCACAATCTTTCTGACGAAGTAGTAAGAAACAACTATCAGGGCATCTTTCTGCTGAGAAAAGAAGAAAGAGTATCATTAGCATAAATGGTAATTGACAAAGATTGTTATAATGCCCGTATATCACGTCATTCACGTTTCACTAATCCATCATTGCCTACACAGTATTGGTTTTGGACCGATTATTGGTATTCAATAACGATGTCGGCCAACATCTCCTATTTTCGGCCTTTATTGGTTTCGGTAATATTCTTTCCTAAATGCCGATGCTACCTAACATATTCTTTCTGGTTCATTCATTGAAATGCTACATTATTTAAGTATGTCTGACTCTTAGAACCATCATTTTACGTTATATAAATGACAAAACACATAGCAGTGGTATTCAATAGCTATGTTTCAGTGTACAGTACTTCTCTAATTTCTCAAATATTGGTACAGGATCGGTATCGGCCAATATTGATAATAAAATATCGGTATCGGTAATACTGGCTATTTGTAACGTCAGTACAACTCTAATTAGTGTTTGGTCTTGCGGGGAAATAAATATGTATATCTCGCACTTTATTTTCATTAATTTTCTTCATAAAGCGCCCACTGATATTTGCTCCACTAAATTTACCAACTTGCACGAGCTTTTCGTAACGCTTGTGAATTTTCTAATTTCATTGGTGACGTAAAGGGTGTAAGCAGTCGCCCTAAACTTACTTTAACTTATGAAATAAATGTTACAAATCTCGTTTTACTCCTACTACAAATTTCCTCTTATTTCCATTGCAAGTATCTTTCATTACGTTTCAGAACATGGAGGTTGCAAAACGGTAAACAAAAGGGTTCGTTTGCATAAAGCTAAAAAAAGTGAATTACATTTTATTTTATATGTAGTTTGAGTTTAATATGAGAAACATGAAGTTCTGACTTTCCCATCACTTCCTAGAAGTCATTGGAAGTCTGTCGGAACGTCGCTTTACCCAGTTGCGGATCCAAGGGGGGGGGGCGCAACAGGCACGCCCCCTATTGGCCGTCACGGGTGAAAAAAAAGTTGAGGCAACAAAAAAAAAAGAAACGAAACTAGCAGATCCAGCGGGGAGTCAGCCCTTCTTCTCTCCCTCCATTAGCCGTCATGAATAATACGATTACAAATATGCTTTTAAATGTGTCAAATATAGTACAATACTGCCTCTCAGCCCTCTTCCAAAAGCAAAAATTTTCTAAAGGAGAGGGGACACCCCTACCCTTAGGCCCCTCCTCCAGAACAGCGATCAATCAAACCTTGCGCCCCCGTTGAAACTTCCTGGATACGCCCCTGCTATACCCTTTATCCTTTATCACAGATAAGATCACAAGCTCAGGCAAGTGATGGTAATAAACCTTTTGCAAATACGATTGCCACAGGGAATTGTGGGATGAAAGAAACCACAATAGCCATACATAATATACAAAATACACGTTCTTTGGGACAGATTGCAAGACAATTCTTAAGGCCAAGAAGAGGATGTTCATGTTGTTCAAGACACACAACCAAAGGTAAGAATATATCCTACACCCCTGTATGACCTAAAAAGGGATTATTTGAATACATTCTAAAATATATTTTCTAAAAAGGGATTACTTGAATATATTCTAAAATAAACGCAGTTTCTTTTCACGTGTTGTAGGTACGTCAGTGTGTCTGTTTATCCACAGTTTTACTCGCTGTGCGCATGCTCGGTCGAGATTGTGAAAAAGCTTATTACTTGAACTTTATGCCACAGTGATATTCAAAGGTTGTTCACACGGGTAATTATAACCACAGACAGACTTGTTTACAAATAAAATTATTAGGACAGAAGTCCATTGAGAGAGTAACTCCCGCAAAAGGGAAATAGGGCCTAATTTTAACCGAAAATTCCATGTAATAAGTTCGTAAAAAGTTATACCCCTCTTTGGAGTTTGTTGATTTGTCCAGTTTCATTTCCGTTTGATATGAGGTGCATGGACATACGCGATTTAACTATATGTGTTGCCTTGTCTCAAACCAATAACATCATCAAGTATGAAAACGAAATAGACCCATGTCATATATACGTCACTTTTCTGACAGTTACACGAAAAACGGCCATATTGGATAAAAGATATATTTCTAGACACACAAATTGACCAATCAACAGAAGTCTAGTAGTGCTACTGGTGCTCATTATTCACACACGCCGTGTAGAATGCTGTAATACATGGAACATTTTTCAGAATAGTTATTACGAAGCATTGTGGGATAGGGTTTTGATACGCGTCGTTTTAGCTAATAGCATTTTACCGTGATCGAAAAAATCGAAACCAAAACCTCTCAACAATCCTTTGTACTTGCTATTTAAAAAAAGGTCTATGCGTAGATGTGGCGTACACAAACTATTCACGTGTGTCTTTAACATGGCCAGGCTCTTAAACAAAACCTGAAACGGGCCGATCCGAAAACAAGGATAACGAATGATAGCATGAAAATTGTAGAGTGGAAGCTCGTCAATTCTGCATCTTACCTCGATATAATCCAGACAATTCCAGAATCCAGAATTCTATAAAGGGAACGGAAATGGCACATTGTCCTTTAAATAAACGACGATCTTTACGAACATGTTGTACGTGGCCACGGGTTTACCTGAAATAAGGAAAGGTATAAAATCGTCGTGAACCACCCGCTGGACAGACATCCCTTTGTTAAAAGAACAAAAGGCTGCAATATGTAATTTCTATAGACCTTATGCATTGACGCTACGCGTCTTCATTTTGGACGGTAAATAATGAAGCACACTGGACGCACAACGTTGACTTTGCACCAGCGCGCAGTAGAGTTACACGCGTATCCGACCTGTACACAAATCAGCTGTCTGCAGTTGTTGGTGTAAATTGCAATGATGAACTCTTACTCCGCCGTGGACTTACTTTCAGTTCTATGACGTCATATCCATAAGGTCTATACCTGAAATATTACCATTTTCTATGGCAGCATGTTGCTCATAAATTAATACAAAATATAATCCCAAAAACGTTTAATATGTTTCGTAATGTATGGTCTATTCCTACATGGCGTTATATTTTGTAAATTATGACCATTTCAAAAACCTTTTAACTTTTTAGGACACATTGACTAGTCAAAGATCTCATTACACATCCTTATGGAAGGAAACTGCTAATGATTTACCATATAGGGAAGAAAAGATCGGGAGCCCGATCTGACGTCAGCGACTACCATACTTTTTTCCCGTACATTGTTTTTATTTAAATGCAAAATCACGCGAAGGTTATTAATAATCCAAACGATTTCTACTGAACTGATTATGCATACGAAGCAAATTTTTCAGGAAAAACTCACTGGATTCAGTTACTCCTGGAGAAACTGGCGTTTCGACCGAAAAGTCATCTGCTAAAGCCTCGCAGAAGGCCTGTGATGTAGAAAACCCAGTTAACTGATAAACGAGGTTTCTGTTGCCGTCCGTCAAGATATGTTCCACGTCTGGTTCTCGAATCAATCCAAGAGCAGTGTCGACAAATTGAGAACATCTTTGGACGTCTGTTAATAATCCTCCAGCTTGGGTCTTCAGTTCTTCCACGACCTCAGTAACCGCTCGACCAGAGGCGGGGTTGATACCCTCAGCAGCCACTTGACATAAATTTTCCCTGTCGGGGGAATTTGCCGCTATTAGCACAAGAGACAACACCCCTGAGAGTATCTCATCAAACTCTGCGTTTGCTCGCTCTACTTCCTCTTGAGATGGTATGTAGGGGTGATATCTATAAGGTGGTTCTTCTGTGGTAGTCAATGGTACCCTGTTGGAATCAAACTCGGGTTCAGGACAGTAAGGCTTCCAATAGCAGACGACATCTTCCCAGTTTTGGCAAACAGAGTGAAGCGATGGGAGACTCTCAGCAATGTAAAGTTCCAATCCGTCCATGACTATGTCTTTCAAAGAGAAGTTGTTGATGATGTCGTCTGCTGCCGTGCAAAGTTCTTCCTTGCTGATATCAGATATGCCTGTGAGTTGTCTGCCAAAATAGAGGGCAACCGGTATGGGGTTGAATCGCTTTACCCCAATAGGCCGATCAGAGTATGAGTACAATGGTACTAATAAAGCCTGACACTTTCCTTCTAGAGCTTCTAAATTACCACTCTTTACTAGATCACAGAGATATGCGATGTCGAATGTATGCTCGTCTACGAATTCTGCGACGAATTCCTCGAAGACAGTGCAATATATACCCACCCCTTCGATGATTGTTTCAGCTCTCCAGGTAGCGCCCTCAATTTCAAGCAAATCGATCAAAGTAAGTCCAGGCAGAAATTCTCCAGGGGTACTGAAAGGTTCCCAGTCGCTGATATCTAAGTCAGCAGGGAAACGGTACGGCGAAGGAACATAGGTAGAGGTCGGAGAATAGGCATTGATGACTTGTTGGCAGAAATCGATTCGCTCAGACGGCTCTGAAAGATCAAATCCGATATACTGAACATGCAAACCTTCTCCATCGAGAGGTGCTAATATGGACAAAAAATTGTTGCATCTTTGTTCTTCGAAGAAAATGAGCTGGGTATTTCCAAGGATTGTGGCGGCCTTCTCTAAGTATTCTTCTCTGGTATGCTTCTCGGAGATGAATCCACAGAATTCGTCTTCATTCGTACCCGAAAATTCAACCAGTATTTCCTTCAGTAGCTCAATTGGTATATTGTCAGCCATGTTGCAAATATCGTGGTGCCTCAAATATTCCAAGATATCTGCTAGAGGATACTTTGCAACTCCAACCGCACCTTCCGTGTACTCAGTTGGGGAAAGGCTCATTACATATCGTCCTATACTGCAAATGCTGTAAGTATCCAATTGGTGGTGGAAAATACTGTTCAAAGCGGATGGACCCAACCAGTCCATGACGGCAAACAAAATGTTGTTTATCTTCTCGATGCCTTGTTCGGAACAGAAATCGTAAAAATCTTTTGCTTCAGCCATTGCTTCACGCTCAACCTCAACCATCGTTGTATACCAGTCGTATGGGTTCGTAATGTTCACGTCTCCCCCAAATCCACTCGAAGAATAATCCCCTCCTCCCCTTGGATAATAGACATTAGTCTCTCTACATTCTACTCCAGGTATGAGGCTAACAGATGCATCTTCATCGATGCGCCCACTAATTACTTGGTCCCAGAAATGATTGCAAACTTCTTCTATTTCCGAAGTCTGCACGGCGTTACAAACTATTTGTGTAATTTCTGCTGGATGTCGGTGTAAGAGGTTAATTAAAACTGATCCGAACTCTTCACAAGCCAAGCCAGCAGCATTCAGGAGGTTTTCCGAATTCCAGGCTCTCCCCACAACCTCCATTATGTGTTCCACGCGTATTCCATGTACAATTTCTCCAGGGACACTGAAGGGGCTACTATAGCTCGGACTTCTAGATTCGGCAAGGTAGCTCGAGGCCAAAAAGAAGACAAACGCCCTAAACTGCCACATCATTACGAAGTGGGAATGGCAAGTCGTGGAATTCGCGTGGGTAATTCCTTGTTGAGTGTTCTTTCAACTGTTGGGAAACAAAACGATACGTTAAGTCAGTTCTCCTTATGTGTACAGGGCTGAGAGAGAAGCTATCCCCGTGGTGGACTGTTTGCTCAGCCCACCTTCAAATATCATAGGCGTAGGAAGCGTGAGGGGGGCTACAAGGGCTGGCTACATCTTCCCACTCAAAAATGTGGTGGGCCGGAAGTACGCTTCTGCCCCCAAAATTAAGGACAAAAACCCCTTATTTGTGCCCCCTGTACAAAAAATAAAAAATACAGTAATTTTCTTTTAAATTTGCAAAATATGCCGCATCAAATTACATATGAGGATCCTCAAATATTCAAAACATTGCTTTACATGAATGAAGACTTTCCGCAAAGTAGGCCTATGCATTCAATTTTTAGCCACCTAAATCAATTGTGTATACGGTTGATTGCACGACAATGCTATTTATTGGCACTAACTCCTTTTTTACTTTTGTGTTTGGTCGCAAATCGTTAAAGTAAGCAATTGACCCTCCTTTCAGGGAAGGGAATAACCTGCAAGCCAGTTCAAACTTACCGACATGCTTTTAACCAAGGCGGTAAAGGTTACTATCTGCGCGTGCCTATACCAGGGAGGTAATATTATATCTAATATCAAGTCCTTGCCCATACATGTATGTACCGACCACAGAGCCATGTATGTCTTAATCATTGTATCATAGTACTACGTCTTCGTGACAATGCACTGCATGCAACCCAATTGGCAGGGCTGTAGCATCCGGGTCCAGACTCGGACTCGATTCGGGACTCGAGACCATTTTTCGATCGACTCGGGATTGGCCAGGAATGGGAGGTCACGCAATCGGAATTTGCCCGGAATCGGCCCAGCTGGACTCGGACTCGAAGCAGATTCCAGTCAAGTCCACAAAAATGAACAAAGAAAAGTAAATGGTCACATTTAGTCGAATAAATTACAGGGTCAGGATGAGTGTGGAATTGACTCCTGAAAAGTATCTGTTTTCATCATAGGCTATGACGTATAATTGCAAGTAGTGCAAAAAGCATTTGTATGAGGCGCTGTAGCGTGACAATGTCAAATGGCTCGGACTCGGAATAGTGGCCTGGAATTGAAAAACAGGCTCGGAATCGGAGGGTAATGGACTCGGAATTGGCTCTGAATGGTGGCCACTGGAATTGGAATTGGCCCGGAATTGGGTTGAGTGGACTCGGTTACAGCCCTGCCAAATGGTAATTGCATGTGTGCGGTACGTATACATCTGTTCATAGCGCACACGTTATCATATACGGTAGGTAAAGGCAAATATCCTGCCCT
This sequence comes from Holothuria glaberrima, assembly GCA_009936505.3. Taxonomy (NCBI): domain Eukaryota; kingdom Metazoa; phylum Echinodermata; class Holothuroidea; order Aspidochirotida; family Holothuriidae; genus Holothuria; species Holothuria glaberrima. Next base: position 6,544 of record WURT03160724.1, on the reverse strand, counting down.
GCACACGTAGTTTTTTCAGGACGAATAGGGGCAACTTCTTTTTTTTTTACCTAACCATAACCTTAAACCTAACGTGAGTATTATTTTTTCATGATTTCAAAGGAAATTCCAGAAAATCGCCCTGATACGTCCTTGGAAAAAATTCCGCGTACTGCACGCGGTAATGCATGTACAGACATGCGCAGATACAAACTTTTACCTCTGCAGTTAATTGCATCCTGCGTTGTAAAGGTCAAGGTTTGTAAGGGATTCGGTCTTCCATGGCGTGAACGCTACTATAGCAAGCATAACGTACAATATACATACCTATACACAGCTCGTGACTTCTGATTGCTTTCTTTACCCATATGATCTATGACCTCAAGAGACTGCACATGCGTAGTAACGACTCTGGACTGGCTTTTCGTAAACCACCGACAAATTGCCTTTAAGGCTGAATCCTTTCTAACTCATATCATATTTTGTCAAAAACATTCATCGTTTTGCTATCTCTCTCATATGGTCATAACTTTACTTCTTTTACGTTTTTCGGTCTTTTGGCTTAGATCATGTGTAATATCTGCTCTTTTCAGCCAGTCAAGAATGAGACCACGGATGACAGACCCTTGATGTAGAGGTCTGGGGTCGAGAGGATTGTAAGTTAAGTTTGTCCTTTCGGGGACGTAGCTCCTTAAGGGAGCAAAATCCTTCGGGAGCAATCGTTTGGTTTCGCCCCTTGGCTTTTTGCAGGGAGTGTAGGAGACTTTGAAAAAAAATTCCTTTCGTATGATATTTAGTCCCTGGCTCTAGATATGTATCAGCTACAGACATTAGTCTTCAACTGCAAATAATGTCACTCTTCCTGCAAAGTCAAGTTAAACTTAACATTACTAGCAAAATCGTTTCATTTGTCCCATGATGTTCCCAGGGGAAGGAACCTCCGTCTCACGGGTCGTCTATATCAAACTATTGAGACCGTTTGATCCTACCTGCAAGACAATTTTAAATGCGATTTTATAGTCATGAAATTGTATTTGGGGGATTTAAGTTATCTTTTCATCAACTATATCAACCTGCTATCCGTCTTCCAGGTACTTTTCTTACCCTTTAGTTCAAAATAACCTGCGTATTATTACTTCAAGTATAGTTCTTAACCATGCTATCTACAATCAGTGGCGTACGCGGGGGGGGGGAGGGGATTGGGTCATTCCCCCCTCACGGATGCCAATTTTTTTTGTTTAGATCCTAAAAATACGTCATTTTGTAACACAAATTTTACTTCAAAAGGTAGCATATGTGGCACTAGATTGCATGTAAGGACAACCAATTTTTCAAAAATTTTCAAAGGGGAGGGGTTGTCTCCCCATGGCCCCCTCACTGATGTCAGATTTTTTTTTAGTTCCTAAAAATATGAAAATTTTGTAACACAAATTTTACTTTAAAAGATAGCATATGTGGAACCAGATTGCATGTAAGGACACCGGAGGGGTTGTCTCCCCATGGTCCCCTCACTGATGCCAATTTTATTTTAGTTCCTAAAAATACACAAATTTTGTAACACAAATTTTACTTAAAAAGGTAGCATATGTGGCACCAGATTGCATGTAAAGACACCTAACTTTTCAAAAATTTTCAAAGGGGAGGGAGACACCTCCTTCCCTTAGACCCGTCCCCCAGGCCCGCGATCACTGATGCCCTTTTATTTGAGTTCCTAAAAATAATTTTGCAACACAATTTTACTTAAAAAGGCAGCATATGTGCCACCAGATTGCATGTATAGACACATCAATTTTCAAAAATTTTCAAAGGGGAGGGAGAACCCGAGGGAGAACCCCTCCCCTTACACCCCACCCCAAGGCCGGCGATCACTCAACATACTAAATGGTCCTCCTTGAGAGAAATCCTGCGTACGCCACTGTCTACAATCCATTGTAATTGGAACTGACACAAAAATAATTTTAGTGCATGAACATCTGAGAAAATGAAAACGATAGCACCATCCAACCAAGTGTATAGTAAAACACTTTGTCATCAGAGGGAAAGACACATCTCTCCCCTTTGATCCCTCCTCTTGACGGACATTTAACTGCGGAACCCCTCCAAGAGTTTAAAATCTTAAAGTTTCAAAGGCCGGGACCCCAGATATTGTTTTAAAAACTTCCAAAATGCCCCTTGGTAAAAAGAAGGACCCCACCCCTGCTATATCAGAAGCCATGTTCATACAAAAGTCTGTAATCATGCAATTATGTGATGTTTACTGGTGTATCTATAATAAATCGAACCCACAGCTTCGATTGTATGGATTGCTCTACTTTGCTCCGTCCAAATCGTTGTCCTCTAACAGCTGAAACAGTAAAAGGCTGGAACAGGCGCCAGCGTATTACAGTTTATCATTGCAATCCTTTCAGTACATGTATAGTACTGTACTGTTGGTACAACGAGCAACGTGCTTCCACTTATGTCTCAAATGCTTCATATTTGAAAAGTTTTCCTATCTTTTAGGAACAGAATTGTAATTGGGGCTGTTTACGTTTTACTTCAGTAATATTTGCTTATCAGAATACAACTTCATAGGGGCAATTTTAGTAAAGAACTATTATATTGCAGAAAATTGTGATTATTTCAACAAGTCAAGGCGTACAAGATGTGGAATTATTGTGCATAGCATTCCGTGGGAAGGATGTGAACATGCTTTGCCCTCGACCGGAGTACGGTAGCTAATTTTCGGCTTCGAATCAAAATAACATCTGTTTGAGAAAGTTTGCTAGGGTAAGAGTGTAATATCTAATATGCATGTGTAACGTGTGAAAGATAGTTGATAGACGAAGTTTGTTGCAAAAATATTGTTATTTGAGAGCGTGCGAGGTTCCCGGACATATGCACAAGGGCTGTGTTGGAGTTAGCCTGCTGTAAGCGGGCTATTGTGCTTGCGTTTCATGCATCAGTCTAAAAGAAAATCTTGCTTTATTTCGCTCATTGTCTTTCCGCCCTCTATCGATTATGTTTCACTTAGTATATGTAACACTTACATGGCATAAGTACGATACAATAGCCCGCCAACTTCAAGTTGGCAGGCTGTTGTATAGAAGTTCTATCGAATTTCATTTACGGCATTCCAAAAATGACGTCTTCACAAAAAGATAAATTATATGAATATTAAGATAACGTCATCGAGAGGCGGAGTCAAACCTTAGCTATGTACAATGACATACCATGCAATGCACTTGGCCGTAAACGTTCGTAGGTTGTGCGTGTGACACCATTACATTGCATGTGGTTAAAACATAGGCGCGGCTAATTTTGCAAATCGAATAATATTTTCGAGTTTAAGTTCACATGTTTGTATTTATTAGGCATAATAACATGTTTACAGGCTGTACGGCGTATTCCTTATTCAGTCATGTCCCTGTTTGTGAGGCTGGGCAAACTGAATCTGCCACACGGGCACGGCCGGGGTACTGCTTAGTAGGTTAACGGCAGGCGCTAACGACAGTGCCTTTATGCCAATTGAAATGGGTTATAGGCTTTGTTTGCTTGCGTTCGTATTCAGGTTTAGGCCTAAGTTAGCCTAGGCCAGTGACAGAAATGATGGCCATCGGCTTGCGATAATGAAAGTGGTGTTGCACTAGTTGATATCTCAAAAGCTTTCTTATATTTGTGGAATTGATATTCAGACTTCGAATAATTCCATGAAAGATTGTTTTCAGGCAAATCAACCACGAACAAACAGAGTTGCTCAACAAGACAAACATTAGACTCGGGTCAAGGCCTCGGCCTAAGTGTGTGTGAAAGGATTAAAAGTCCAGATCAGTGGTCCGTTCTGCCCTGGCACTGATTTGGGGGTCCCTGGCACTGATTTGGGGCTCCCTGGCGATCATGACACATCAAAGCAGTTACTTCAGGCACAATAAGGCATCCAGGGGGTCTGTTCTCTTCTGCTGGCTCTTCCCCTCTGTTTCTTTCTCACTCCACCACCCTAGTTCCCCACCCTCCCCAAAATAAATTTTGAAATTACCTCCTCACTTAAACCCATAAGAGCAAAGCCTAAGTTCAATGAGGGACAATTTAAAGCTGCCTCTTAGTGAACTGTTTGATGTAGGGATGTCAACAGGAGTAGGTATTGTGCAGTAGAATTAACCTGCACACATGGGTCCTCTCTACAAAAATAACTTTTCACAGCTTAGTTTGGGACTACTGTCACAAACCACTGAGTTGTGAGGGGGCTAGAGGCTTGCAGATGAATATATGAGCTATGTACATATAACTACAATGCAAGGCATCCAAAGATGTGTCTAATAACTGGATAAAGTAATAATACGATTACATGTGGCATACCACTCTCGATTAGCTCTTCTGCATTACAATAATGAACAGCTAACTGCCAATATGCATGCCTCTCCTTAAGGTAACTGCATGGTTGTCACATTTTTCCTGAGAGGGGTGGCTAAATGAAAATTTGATGCATCCCCCAAACCGGTAGGGAGTTCCAAGAGTTGACCTACCCATGCAACCATATTTAAGCCCTAGGCCTACATTTTTAAATATGGTTGATGATTGCATTTTGATTGACATGATTCATTCAAACAATAATGCTCCACTCAGGCTACCATATGGTTGCTCAACGATGACTTGTACAGTGAGTTGTGTCCCCAATAAAGCTCACACAAAGTCTGTGTGTGTCAATGTATGCAGCAATGTCCCCAAGCAAATTAACTTAAACTCTGTGCAGGCTATGTATACTGTGCCTCTGTTTTGGAGGGTATAAGATGGTGTTCGACCTTTGTTTAAATTGGGGGAGGGGCTAAAAGTAAACTTAGAAGGGAAGGATTCTACAATCTCGGGTGAGATTAGAGAGCATTTAATATCATGAGAATATTATCATATATTAAGTGAAATACCGACTGAACTTCTACTCTCTGAAATACAGTTTGATGCACTACATGGTCCGTCAATACTGTACTTAAGTAATCCCACAGGCCCTACTCGAATAATATAGCACCAAAAATGCCGTCTTAAGCAAAATGATGACCAGCCCCTGAAAAAGGATTATGCACATCTTATTTTGTTGTATTTGTCCGACTTTAAAGCTGCTTTTGCAATTTTTGAACAGGTGACTACCACAATATTACTGTACAGAGAACATTACCCAAGCAAACAAACTGAACATGAGGAGGCAAATTAACTAACACATGAATTTGCTATTAACAGTGTTGAAACAGGTCAAATACAGGAAGAAACTACTGTTTATCACCTATGTGATATGTCCACAAGGCAGTGTCATTTTTAGTCCTTGATTATCCCTAAGCAAAAAAAGCACAGACTTTTGCTCAAAAAAGTTGGGCACTACGGTCAACAACTCAGATAAATTGTTGCAAAAAGCGATAGGCCTACATATTTGCCACATTATACTTAGCAACAACTGCAGGTGATACAATTAAAGGACTCAACATGTCTGTTGAATAAACTGAAGGTGCACGCTGTATTTTCAAATTACTTCTCATTCCGTTGTCTCCAACAAACTTGTTCTTATGTTGGCTATGGAAGTTGTGATGTATTTTCAAGGATGAACATGACAAAGGCTGATGAATCATCAATCGACAATAGCGGCAGTTATGATAATGCCAGAGCGTTAAATTTACCTGACACTAATGCAACTGCAACTAGAATCAACTGATGCAAACGACACAAATGGGCAGTATAGGCTACCTGGACAGTAATATTTCAACAGAAAGTATGTATGAACCCTTTGGAAGAACTGCGACACTTTTAAACAAAACTTACATTTTAATAAGCACCCCCCATCTGCAAGCCCCCTCCCCCATCTACGTACACCTACGCTATGGCTTATAGGCCTATGCTCTTCTTTTAGAGCCATGCCAACTGGAGTTTCTGAGAAGAAGTAGGCCTTAAACTGTTAGGGCCTTTACCAGGCCCGGATTTACCTTTGTGGGGGCCCTGGGCACAAACTAATGTGGGGGTCCCCTTCGACTACAGTATAATACTCCACACGACTACAGTGGAGCAAGTCACGACAAGAGGGCAAAGGTTGTGGTAACATTCACCAACTTACCCCCCCCCCTCCCGGGCCATTCAAAATGAACTCTATAGCCTAGATTACCTTCTTATGTAGATGTAACTTTGTAAGCCTATAATTTAACGTAAATTAGCACAGATGATCTCCACAAACTACCAGTACCCAAAAATACAATAATATGTAATTTTGCGGGGCCACTTTTTGTGGGGTCCCATGCCCCGCTGGCCCATGCATAAATCCGACCATGGCCTTTACTCAACTACTTGGCTATGAGACTACCATACTAGCGGGCCCATCAGGCTAGTATTAAAGGCTGGGCGAGGGTCTAACGACAGACGTCCGAATCTCAGAAAACACAGGCTATCTAACACTTGTACCAAGGTAATATTAATAGGCATACCACCGCCACCACTATCAATACCACAACATGAAGCAATGACAAGTTTTTTTTATTTACACCTACTAAGCATTGCTCACTTGATTATCTCCATCCTGTTTTAATGATCCAAAAGCAAACACTTGAAATGGCCT
>WURT03160703.1:0-10731 GCA_009936505.3 Holothuria glaberrima | reverse complement strand
AAGATTGAGCCAACAAATTATTCTTGAGCAACAAATAAGTGCATTTCTTTCTGTACTGTAAGAATCTTATTTCTTGAAGGAGAAAGTTACTGTACCGCCTTGTTTTGAATTGTCTATCATTCTGTACCTATAATTATTAGTTCAAAAAATATAAAAAAATTTTCTGTACAACAAAAATAATATTTCCCTATAAGGAAAGGAAAAAGCTTAAAATAAATTATCCCAAAACTGAAAAATATCCCTACTACTCTTTAAAAGTGGAGGAAAAAGGGGGTGGAGATCAACCCCTCTACTTTTATTTGCAGACTTGAGACTTGTGAATCTTTCTGTCACAAAAATAGTTAGATTTCTAACTTTCCAAACAAAAACTAAGAGAATTAAGAGGAAACAGGGAGAGTAGCAAAGTCAGTTAAATTTAAGAGTAACAAAACAATTACAGTATAAATTCATTCTTTCAATCAATGAGCACTTCTTTTTAGGGTTAAAGTGCCTGTTTTACCTAAACCTGTTCTGTTAATTTGAGAATTATTTTTCAAGAATAAACTGTTGTGAATCCCTTACCAGGGCCTATCAAAACCACAGGAAAACTCTAGAATGTTGTTGTGATCAGTGTCTCAGCTTAGGGGCAGGAAACTAAGAGATATGACACAATAAAAAAAAAAAAAAGAAAAAAAAAAAAAAAAAAAAGTTGCCAAGGCCTATAATTCTCTATATTGCCAACCCTGTATGTAGTGTACTGCATAGGGAACATAACTTGGGAGCTTTTAACAAGTTTGTACCCATGCTGCACACATACTGTAGTGTCAGTAAGTTGGCATTGTAATGCCTTGCAAACACTAATCTGGACTTGATTACTGTAACATTATTCCCACAGAGAGTAGATGTATCCAAACTATGCATAGCCCAAACATGTTGGCCAAGACTAACAGTGTGTACATTGCATGTTACTCTAAGCAAGCTTTTTATTAAGCTGCCTCATCTTCCTGTATAGGCGTACATGTTTGTATCTTCGTAGATATATTATGTACCGAGAGAGGTCACCCGGACAGGTCCTCTTCCTGCTTGCCTGTCCAAAGACTTAAGACAGTTTTTGTACCTGGAGACTATCCTCCGGAGTCCTTACCGGTTGTTGCAGTTAATCCTCTAGGTTGGAAGAAAAATTATACTGTACTGTACTGTACATTAACCTAGAAGTCTGGTAGTATACTTTATTAATGGCATGTATTCTTAAACCAGTGAAAGTGGAATACGAAATTACATAGTTCAATGATTGGTAAAACACTATAATTTGTACTTTATGTGCATTAAGTTTGACAAAAATGGATATTCTATTTTCACAACATTATATGGAGACATTGTTAAGCCAGTGTCGATGTCGTGACATTTGGCTTCATATCACGACATATCAATATATCCATTTGGTGACACATCCCTACTGTTCATGTTGTGTTAGATTTTGAATTCTGTGACACAAACCACTCAGTCAGTTTAAAAATCCTTGGCCAATGAATATCTTCCATGTGTTTGTCCTTTGGAAGTCATTAGAAACAGATTTTATGGGCCTTGATTGAGGTTATTTTTTATTCATGCTAGGGCAACTGTATTTGATTGTGGACAGCTGATTGTTTTATACACGCGGAGGCTGCTGTTCCATTGATTAATTCACAGTACCACTGTGTATTGTATGGTAGGCTGGGACGAATCCAGTATAAATCAAAAGTGTAGCACTTGCTGCCATAAAAAGTCTGGAGTCTAAACTCACATCCATACAATGACGTCATGACTGCGACATGCATACATTTTACTGACTGCACAATTAACTTTTGAGAGATAATGAACAATAAAGATTTAGAGGTTAGTGCCGCATACTATCTCAGCAATTACAATACTGTGTGTTTTAAACGTACACATGAAGGCCTATAGGTTTTATTGTGTCTGGGGTAGTGACATGAAAGAATTGTAGTACGTCAGCATAGAACCCAAAAAAAATGATTGTTGTGTACTTTTTTGATGGTACTGAAATTAGAGGCATATTGGTTGTGACTCTAAGAAAAGTGGCCTGTCAGTATTCAACTACTGTATGAGTACTGTTCCAGAGTCATGACACAGAAATAGTTGATTGCCATACCCATGCGTACATAGTATGCAGTGCCCTCGGTATGTTGAACTATATCATGAGTCTCACCTAGGAAAGCAGCCCTTAAATTTCACCAGCAACTCCTTGCCATTAATGGATGATGTTAAAAGTCCATAGAAAAACATTTTTCATGATTTGTAAATTCATTGCCTTCTGATTGTGGCAAATAGAATACATGTTTTGCACATGGTGATTAAGCTGGGATGGTTGGAAGCAGAGTTATAATAATGATCGTGTGATGCAGTGATACATTTCTATATCATAATTTGAGTTGATTCTATGGAGTACTCTCTGGGTAGGGAAACAGGTCATTAACCAAAATGTTGCATATTAACTTCCTTGCTTTGTTTTGTCTTTCTTCAGATTGCAAAAGTTCGTGAGTGCGTTCCCAACAACATAAAGAAAGATGACATAATTATTATCCTTGAACATTTTGACAATGATACCACAAAAGCAATCAGTGCCTTTACAGATGGTAAGAAATTAAATCTGTCTGATTTTTTGTGAATTTTGCTTTGAAATTTTTGCACGGTGTATGCCATATTACATTATGTCTGCTCGAATCATGCCATGCTTTGATGGATTTGAAGACATGACTTTTTAATTATCTACACAGCTGGCAGTTTTGATTTAGAAGGTTTTTCCAATTTGTTTCAAATGTTTCTTTGTACAGCTTTCAAAAGTTTGTTAATTTGAAGTTACTGCTTTTGAAGATCTGGTTTTATTGCTGCATGAGAGAAAGTTTTTTTAAGTTGTGTGAAAGATTGGATGTGATCATTAGTGCATTGTGTAAGAATTAAAATATTGGAATTTCTAGTCAGATAAAACAAAGTGACAAATACATTGTATGAAGTTTAATAGACTGAGAAATATCAGTTGGTAGTACCAGCATTTAGGTACTTCTTGGCCTTTACTGGCTGATACAGGACAAAAATGAGGAATACTAGCTGATGTGCTTATATTAAAGAGAAAATGTAGTTACCCCAATCAGAGTTAGTGTGCCCCGTCACTGTAGTTCATGAATGGCCTCGTGTGACAATGTTTTTGGTAGTAAATTGTGAAATTCAAGAATTTCTCCTTGCTTTACCTAATTATGCTCAAAATGTCTTCAGAGGAGCTTGTAATGTGTTAAGAGGAGATTTGCAAGAGTTTGCTGATTTTTCAAAGTAAATTTTGGGGCTACCCATTGCCTTTAAATACTGACTTAAGGTCCAGTACCAACTCCGTAGTCTCATTTGTCAAAATAGTGGGCAAAATGAACAATACAGAATAGGAAGGGATTCATCATTTGCTGTATTGTCTGTGGTCAGAAGTCACAGAAACTGGGTCACTGTGATTATGATTCATTCTACTGACCACTCTCCTCTCAGAATGACCACTTTGCCCTAGCTGCAATGATTAAATTAGCACTGCTCATTCTTGCCTTCTGTTGTGAATAGGTGTTGTGACCACAACTAATGGGAAATATCAAGTGAGTTTGTGCTTTAGTTGGATTTAGAACCAGTTTTGTTCAGTTGTGGAAAGAATAAGTCTTAACAATGGAAAGGAAACTAAATACATTGTGTTGATAGAAGTAATGGGTAAAGGTCATTTATCTGGAGTGCACCTCTTAAGGTTAAATCGCAAATATGTGTTATATGCAAGATTGTACATGTTGTGCTGTATTGTGATATGGTAGGTAATTTGGATCTACTCATATCAATCTGATGAGTGAGTTTACAGGAAGTTCAGGAACACCAAAATCATCTGCAGTTTGTCCAGGCAGGTTTATTAAACAGGATGCAGCTACATAGTACTGTGTGTACTTTCTTCAAGATCAGACTTAAGGTCAAATGAACCAGGATCCACTTCCAATTGAAAGTGTATTTCTCAGGTTTGTTTGTTTTGGGGTCAAACTAGGAGTCAAGAGCCAACCAGTAGATAGTAACCACCTACATCGATGGATGTAGGCCTGGTACTAAGGTAATTCCAAGATGTTAGGAGTTATCAAAGGCGAACAAAGCAGCTATTGAAAGTATTCTACTGGGGGTTTTACTGGAACCATTTGGCTAGTGACAGATGCTGAATGCTCCTGCCTTCCTTGACTGTTACTGGCCCTGATGTTACTTAAAACACATAAACTATCAAGAATGTACCTCAGTGAATGTCAGGGGAGAAAGACAGATTTGTGCTCAGATATAATAGGATAGAAATCAAAAGGATGTGGAACAGATAGATATTGAAGGTTGTAGGGGGTGGGGGGAGGTAGGAGGAGTGGGACAGGGAGATGGGAGATAACGGGCAGATAGTTGTTAGTTCCTTGTCATCATGTGAAAACAGTCTGTTGTAGGAGTATGCTATCTAAGAATTCAAATTGGCAGTAAGAAATATGCTGAAGGATGTGGGCTGCCAAGTCCTCATCCATTTGGATACAATACCAGGTATGAATGATGGCTTACCAGGGAGAAAGATATTCTCTACCATATCAGTAGCCTACCTATTTTTTCACCGCATCAGGTACAGTACAGTTTGCACATCAAATTGTAATTGTCTTTTCACATTTTCTGAGTACAATACTTTTGTTGTAACAAGTTGTTTATGATGGTGCTTTCCGGTGTACTGACGTAAAGGATTCAGTATTTCCTGGACACAATCATATTATTAGATTTTTACTTAATTCTTTTGTTATTAGGTGATGCTGACTCCATCCTTCAAACGTGGACAATCTCAGGAAAGAAAGGAAAGGTGAGAGTGAAATGAATTGATGCTTGAAACATCCCATCCCCTCAGCATCCCCCTGCCATCCTCACCCCTCTATTCCCCCATCCCTATCCAAGAAACCACCCTTGCCATTGTACTGGCACCCTTTGCATGGAAGATGGAATCTCTCTGGAGTAACAGATCACTTTACTGTAAATTGAGATTTGCTATTTCATACAGTCTTCATTACACAGATTACCTAATTTTCATTCAAGGCTTGGCAGTTGCAGCAGCAAAGACAAGTTTTAAGACTCATCTTTGCCTAAAAAGGGAGACGTTGAAATTTTAGACTTGAAACATTTTTACCGTAGAAACCTTGTACTGTGGAAGAAAAAGGGCTTAAAACCTTACCACTTTGCAAAAGAGCATGTAGTCACTGGAATGTGTTCTATGATACATATTCTCACTATTAGCATTAGCCTATATATTTGATGATCTAATTAGGCAATCCCACTCATCATGGAACGTTTCCTGAAAAAACATTATTTGATCAGTGCCTGCTGTTCCTCCTACTAGGCTATGACACACCTTCAGCCATATGCTGTTTTATTGTCCATTATTCAGTGTCACCTGTGCAAAATGTTAATATTAGATGGTTTATATATTAGGAGTGGAACAAATCAAATTGGTAAGGTGACCAGGTGAGTATACAGGGAATCATGCAGTACAGTAGTTAAATGCATAAACTTAATCTCCCCCCCCCCCCCACTACCACCTACACATACAAAAGAGATTTCTCCTGTAAATTGGTTCCCAATGAGCACTTCTAGTCAAGTTTTTGAATACAGCATGGTTTCAAACATTCCATTGTTTTTTCCTTTCACCCCCTTTCCCTGTCCCAGGACCTAATTTCCCCACTCTTTCCCTTGAGTATACCACTGAAGATTCTAAGAAACCACTTTAGTTGCAAACTTGCTTTGATTTCTTTTTGTCACAATTTTTCATTTTTTTCCTTAACATTGTGGCAAGTACAGTGGAATTCTAAAGACATGCCCTCCCCCATTTACTGTATTTCCCTTAAAAAGGGATTTTCAATGGTTTTATGAGTGCTGGACACATATCCATCTTTATGCAAGAGGTGTATGGGCAGTAGCAGAGATTGGGAAAAAAAAGTGCATAGATAAAGAACCTTTGAAGCAGAATTTTCTGTGTAGAAATCTGCAATTCAAAGGGAATACCTCCAAAACGTGGGGAATATCCCCTTCTCATCCATCTTTCCACCCCACACCTCCTTGACAGACTTAAGACCCATGGTGTATGTTAGGCAAAGAGTTGTTAGGCAAAGAAGTGTAGAATCCATTTATCACTTTTTCTATGTACACATTCTTCACAGGATGGGGTTGGGGTTAAGGAAATTTGATTTTAGTTTTGTAAAAGGAAACAAGATGTACAGTAACATTCTATGCGTTCACTTTTGTTGTAGGCCTAACTGTATGTTTTAGAAGGCTACCTGCTGAAAATCTAGGCCTACTTAATGGCTTAAGTTAATATTTGAAAGTAGTAGAGAAGGCATATGCAATGGCATTATTGGCATGTTTTAAAAGAAGAATGTGGAACAAGTTTATGCAAGTAAGGGATTATTGATTTAGCCCCTGCCCTACTGTTCAGGTTAAGAAGGACAAAAGTTATATGTTTTCCTTTTTTTCCTTTTCCTTCCCCTTATGGCGGCATGCCCTGTAGAGATGCCATGAAGGAAATGCCTGTATGATAATGACATACAAGCTTTTGGAACACATGCTGTTTGACCAATCAGCAGGTTCAGGCATTACTGTCTATATTGTCTCTTCTTTGATTAAACTGCTAAATGAAAGCATGTGTTTTAAATAGCATAATGGCAATGTTATGTGTAGTATGTGGAGTTAACCTTGGTGGGCTACTTGACATGCAGTATGTATGTGACTTTTAGACAAAAGGATTTTGACAACCAAAGTACAATCAATCAAAGATTGTGAGATAAACCTTGTTTTGATGAAATAGGCTAAGTGACTTTGTGTGCACGAACTAGGGATATTTGTAGTATCAGTGTTGTTGTTACCGTATAGCTCATACTGGCCACAAACCAAACTTGTTTACATTAGCAAAGTGACTTTGATCCTAAAAGTACTACTTCCATACTCTGATTGACACTCCTATCTCATTGGAAAAATGTCCGTTGTTTCATTGTACCGTTGAGGACAATGCATACTGCCTCATTCTCTGGTATGCTGTGGACCAAATGTGACTTTTATAATCAAGAAGAAGACTCTGAAAGTACATGTTTACCTTCAAAACCACTGTTGTGAATAATAAAAGTTATGATTTATAAGTGCCCATCAATCATATGAGCCCAAATTAAGGCTTCTACAGAAGTCTGCCATTTATCTAGAAAGTCCAATCTAGTAAAGCTCTTGTAAACTGTATGGATTCATTCAAAAACGTTGTTGAACTCTTGGGGGGTATGCACTCTGCTGCCATGAAAACATTTCAAGTTAAATCTCATGCAATGTTTTCTTTAATTCAATGTGAATAATTGAATGGGAAATAGTGATGATAAACTGATCACTTGGCAGATGTCTATTGTGTTTAAACTATTAAGATTAGTAGGATTTCTGAGAATTGGCAATGATCAACATTTTTGTGTATTGTCAAGAAGTATTGTTCAATGGGTGTGGGTTGGTGGGTCATATAGAACTTGAATGAAGAGTACATATTGGAATATTGGATGAACTGTGCTGTTGAAGACATCACACAATCCTCAATAACACATGTATGATTGTTAAAGGGGTTGTTGCATCATTCCAAACCTATTTAGGAATGTTTCCATATATCTATAAACAGTTGGTTTACATGTTGATTAACATAAATTCAAGGGATAGCATCACCCTAATTGATTAAATTATGATAACATGTATGCACAGTCAGTTGTGTATCTGTCACATATCAGACAGTACATACAGTACACAGAAGTGTGTGAATAATGGCCTTAAGCATCGATAACTCAGTACAGGCCATTTATGCTTTGATAGAGAAGTGCACTAGACAGGGTTTTTTTATCTTATTTGTTTCTTTATTTCTTTTTTTTTTTTGTGGGGGGGGGGGGGTTAAAAGTTAGAGGAAAGGCTAGAGGACAACTTGGTAGTGAGAAGTTTTACAGTCAGGAGGAAGATTTGATGCCATTTAACATTTGTCTTGCTGGGCTCTTTTATGTAAAATCTCCTTCTGTAGTTTGAATCGTCATTCACTTTTGGAAATTAAGTTGAGGAAATACTTAGTTATTTTTTATTAATGAAGTCATTTGAATATCATGGCAGTCCACTTAAGAATTCATACTTGTCCGTTACATCAGATGATCATTAGCAGCCAGACATCTGTAATAACCCTCCATCAGAAGTAGTAACATTCATTACACCCTGATCACATGGAGAATCTTTTTTTTTTTTTTTTCAAGAATGATCTGGGGACTTTGACAGTTTTCCATTGACATCAAGCTCAGTATAATAAATAGCTGAATGTGAGCTATTATCTTGCTTTGTTGACTAACTGTGTTAGCTGTCATTCAGCAGTTTGTTCTATCATGTATTTCTCAAGTTTGTATTTAATATTGATCAGGTGTTACAAAGCAACAATAGGAAGAAAGGGCTTTGTTCTATTTATTGTATTATGCTAACTGACTTTTGATTCATAGGGCAGAGACTAGGGGAAACTATGTCATTCAGGTTGGAACACATGAATGTGTTTTTTTTTTCCTACAGTGTCCCTTCTTAGGCTCTGCAGAGTCTGTTCTGAGGGCTTCACTTCATCTGATATAAGATGCTTGCTGCTCTGCCATGAAATTGTTAAATCCCCACACTTTAAGTGTCCTTCTCACAAACTCTGCCCACAATACCTAATTATGCACAAAAGTTTTAGCTGTCTTTACATTTTGCTACCAAAATTGGTAGAAGCCAGTGACAATGTTTCATAAGTGCCAACAACATGGACATAAATGTTATTAAAAAAGGAATAGAGTTGTGTGCATTCAGATGTAGATGTCTGGATGGGCATAGATTTCATTTGCTAATTCTGAGATCTGTTTACAAAGGCAGAAACTTAATCTTCCCTTCTCTTTAGTTATTCTATTTGGTAATATTTGGCACATTTCCCCCTCCTCCTCCCCCTCCTTACTCCCTCCTTACTCCTCCCCCTTACCCTCTCTCTCCAGTGTTTCTCAGACCATTGCCTGCTTTACCTGTGTCATATATATTTATCTTACTAAATTAAAATGGAAAAAGAAAAAGAAACTTGCAAATTCTTGATGTTCATCTTGCATGTTTTTTCATTACACCGTTCTTTTCGTAGCTATTTACTTTTAATTGAATTTTCTTTCTGAATTTGCTTTGTGTCAATAGGGAGCCCCTTCAGGAAAAAACAAAAGGAAGCGAAATCGTCAAGGTAACCAGACTGTCAACAATGTAGAAAATGATGCAAGTAAGACGGAAAATATACAGAATCCACCCACTAAACAGATGCCAGGTGAGCCTTGTTTGGTCGCACTCATGGACTTCATATGAGAAGAGTGTAACCACGTACCTTTAAGCCTTAATGTACATGTTAAGGCTTACCAATGTGGCTCCCCTGCATCTTGTGTGTTAAGTTTGAACTCACTCAATTGGTTCAGTATGGAAAAGTTACAGTATGCAAGAAACTTGTAAATTCGGAAATTTGCATGGTGTGGCCAAATTCAACAAACAGAATGAAAGACTATGATATTGTTCTTCCAGTCATGTTTGAAGTTTTTTCTGAAATTATGCAGATTCATTTTCAAATAATGCAAGCAATAGTATGGCAACAGTCATCTTGATAAGCCTTAATTTGTTTGAATGGTGGTGACACTATTGGTCATGTGATCCTCTGTCTATATGTATGGGTTGTCTGTGGGTCCACTACTTAAGGTATAACCCGGCAGGGTTTGTGTGGCCTGGAGAGGTAGTGGAATATAATTTTCACTGTCTGGGTTGAAATATTCATGGAATTTTGTAAAAATGACAAAAAAAAAGAAATTTATAAAAAATTTTGAAATGTAAAAGTTAAAACTTCCTGTAGATACATGCATATATTAATGTGTAAGATAATCCTGCATTGTTTTGTTCTACAAAGTGGATGATGAATTTTTGGTAAGTTTTTAGTCAAAAGATGAAGGAAAAGGCACAGGATGTCATCATCCTTAAAGTGATGGAACTCTTAGTTCTGGCCATGAAAAAGGATACTTGTTGTCTGTGCCCACAGTAGGTGTAAATGTTTTACCAGAATGTGAGGAAGCACAGCTTTCACAAGGGAGCACAATTTTGTAAGGGTATTTTGAAAGAACAATAAGATATATCCCCCATGGTTACTTTCATTTAAAAATTACTTCTTTTATAAGTTGTTGTAAGGGGGATGTGTCCCAGTTCCCCTTCTTAGCGTGTTAATCAAGATGCAGTGATAGAGAAGTTGATGGTGAAGGTTAAAGGTTGTATGCAAGAGATCAGTATGGGAGGTGGGGGGGGGGGGCTGAAGATGTGGATCTACACACAAAACAGTTAAACCTAAGACCTACTATGTAACAGCTGGTGTTGAAGCAATGCTAGATGCAGATGGGGCTGTTAACATTATAATATCTAGCATTTATTAAGCGTCAACATGTAAGCAGATCTTAAAGGAAGTATTTGTATAACCTTTGTTAAATGGTAACAGGGCCCAAAATGGAAAGAGGAAAGGGCTCTGAGGACAAGTAGGAGGGGAATCAATGTAAAAACCTGGGAACTGAAGGACATCCAATAGTATACAAATAATGAATGTTTGTGAGTGCAATAGTATGAATAATTTCATGAGTTGAAAGATTGAACGTTCTATTCAAC
>WURT03160692.1:0-10732 GCA_009936505.3 Holothuria glaberrima | reverse complement strand
ACTACGAGAAAGAGAAGACATCATTATTAGGAAGGCTGATAAAGGAGGAGCTATAGTAGTGTTGGACACCTATGACTTTATCTCTGAGGCAGAATCACAACTTTCCAACGAAACGTTCTACAAAGAGGTCGAAGACGACCCCACTGAGTCGTTTAAACTAGAACTTTGTAATCCTGTACGTAATTTCAGTACCAACTTTATTCCTGATATTGAAGAATTAATCCCTATAACCCCTAGACCCTGGTCATTCTATTCCCTCCCCAAGGTCCATAAACTACCCAAACTGGTGAAAGATAAATGCAATATCGTTACCACTTCTTTCCCGAATTAGATCTCATACAACTAGCCTTACAGCATAATATTCAACTTCCCGGCCGTCCTATCATTTCTGGGATCGGCAACCTAACTGAATTTATTTCTGCTTACGTTGATTCCTTTCTTAAACCCTTATTAAAGGGTATTCCCAGTTATATCCAAAATACGACTGATTTTTTGTGTAAACTTTCATCTAATACCCAAAATTTAAGTAATGACGCCATTCTGGTCACCATGGATGTTACTTCGCTCTATACTGGCATCCCGCACTCAGAAGGTACTGAAGCTTGCAAATTGGTCTTAAAAAGATCGTGCTGTAATCAAACCAATAAAATTTGTCTTTTAATCGATTTTATTCTCAAACATAACAACTTCACCTTTAATAACAGAAATTTCATACAGACTATCGGCACAGCCATGGGAACCAGAATGGCACCCTCATATGCCAATTTGTTTATGGCAGAATTTGAACTGAAATTACTGTTTAGCAGATATTAAGCCGTCTTCCTATGTTAGATATATAGATTACATCTTCTTTATCTGGGACTAGAAACCTAACGATCTCTTAAATTTCTTCCACCTAGCTAATGGCCTTCACCCCACTATTAAATTTACCATGGACTCTTTCCGCGATAATATTCCTTTTCTTGATGTCGAGGTTTGTTTCAAAGAGGGCCGGATCGCGTGTATAGCAAATCTACCGACAGACACTCATATCTTCACTATAGGAGTTTTCACCCTACACATATCAAGAAATTCATTGTCTATAGCCAGCTACTTAGATATAAACGTATTTGTTCCGACCATTCTGATTTTATTCAAGAATCCACAAACCTTTTCTACTATTTCTTACGTAAAGGATACCCTTTCAAACTTCTAGACACCCTCTACAGACACGTCGAGTCACTTAAGCGTGAACGCCCTTTCCAATAAAGAGAGAAGGATATTTTGAAGCGCATTCCCCTAGTCCTTACCCATCACCCTGATCTTGACCCCTCCTACGGGAAATCAGGTCTTCCTGGAATATCCTTCAGAGTGACGCTGCTCTCAAACATATTTTTCCTCTACCCCTACCATAGCACGTAAACAGCCCCGCAATTTAAGGTCCATTGTTAGTAGAACCAAACCATTTCGATCCATCACCCGCGGAGGTAACCGTCCCTGTAATAAACCCAGGTGCCAGCTATGTGCACTTATTGACAGTTCCACTCATTTTACTGACACTTCTTCTGAGGTTAAACTTACTCCCCGCTCCCTTTCGACTGTGACTCTTCTAATGTGGTGTATTACCTTTCTTGTGTTATATGCCCTAATATTGCCTACGAAGGAGGGACTGGTGACAGATTTCGACCTAGATTTAATAACCACAAACACTCCATTAGACACAATAAAAAGAGCTTATTTTAACTTACCAGACCATTCAATATCCGACCTACTATTCCTTTTACTAGCAGGTAATTTTCCTTCAACTGACCAACGCAAGCAGTATGAACTAAGAACTATTCTTAAGCTTAAGTCTCACATAACAGGGTTGAATAGGGATTTATCGATCCTGAGTAACTACTCCTGGGTACAACAATCGTAATCTCCATGTAATCTTATTTGTATCCCATTAGACTTATTATCAACTAATGTAATCTGCTTGTAATCCTCATTAGGCCTACTATTATCAATAATTGTAATCTGCTTTTTGCAATTTTGTTTTCTGCCCTAGTATAGCTTGCTTCTTAACTTCATTTTATTGTTCGCAACCGACGAAGAGCGTGGTAGCTCGAAATATGTTGCTCCAATTTTCTAACCTGGATGATGTGAAGGCGTCACCCCTTTGTCTTTATTTCCTTATATATATATATATTTATATATACATATATATATATATATATATATTTATTTATATCATTTGTAGTGCAGCTTTGGGACCGACATGCAAAAGAAGTGCCGAGAAAAGGGTGGGAGAGGGCCATGGTGTAGGAAAAGCTCACCCCCCAAAACGCACCCGGCAGCCCGGTAGCTCCAAACTGAATGTGAACGATTCGTTAAATTTAAACCTGCATTGATTAGCCTACTATGAAAACGTAACCAGGCAATTATGTAAATATTTACATATAACTGTTATCAGGTGCGAAAAGTAAAAAGTTCAACTGAATCACCATTGCTGAATGGCGCGGAAATTTAAAAATAAAAGTATCATTCATAATGAAAGAGGACGTAACGTGTAACGGGAAGGAGAAAAAAAATGAAAGTGAACTGTCAAAAAAGATGCAAGCTGAAGGTATTCGAGGTTCGTATCATACATTTCAAACTGAATGTAGATATTCTGTACACACCACATGGACTTGGCTTTTATCTATGACGGCATATGTCAGATTTATGGCATTCTCAAGTTGTCTAGTTAGGAATATGGATCTTCCGTATTTGCTTCAAAGGGACATTATGTCGAAACCTCCTTATTCTATTTCAAATGTAAGACATTAGCCGTTGTGAAAGTAAGCTACGAATGAAGACAGAGGTGTTGTCATGGAAATAAACTTATCCAAACACCTGTAATAGTAGATTAAAACGAAGCTCAATATATTGATATGTATATACAGAGCTATTTCCTGTTCTTTGCATATAATTTTGTTATTTTATCGGCATTTCCGAAACACTTGAGTTGTGTCTTTCAATAGGTTTTGTATGAGATAAAAGTATTAGCATTATTAAACCCATATAAACATATTTCCCATGCAAAAAAAAAAAAAAAAAAAAAAAAAAAACCCAAGAAAATTATATTTTATCAGCCCCAATTCTATACTATAACGTTAAGCTCAAAGAGATACTGAGGATGGCAAGGTGTTGTGAACATTTACGAAACTTTCCAATTTGAAACATTGATCCAAATTTACTGATCATTATGGACAGTCGGATTTTATTTCTGATTACTGTGAAGTCAGACGATTCGCAGATTTTAAGCCGCCTGATCAACGCCAGATTTTCTTACCTACGAGCCTACGGTATACTCCTAGATAATTAGCTTCAGAAGGATTCCTCAATGGACCCGGTGATCCCTCAGTAAAATTTTATTGCGGGTACCCTTTTTTTGGGGGGGGGGGTCGGGTAGGGTGAGAGATGAATCTGCCCCCGATTAGTTTTTAAACTAAGTGACCATCTGCACTGAAATTCAACACAGACAACCATTAGTCCATGCTATATTAATCAATAATTAGACATGCTAGGCTCACGAAAGACAGTGTAATAAGTTCATCATATGGTGAAGATTTACCCTTTTAGGAAGGCAAGGATGTGGCTTCCGTAAACATGCTCTTACAAATGGTAATGTATAAAGAATTAAACAGCAAATTTAATTACCGAAATGTTGCAGCAAGTCATTTCATATCATATCAGCTATCCTCCCATGCATAGTGCCACTGCACAATTGAAAGGAAATCAACCATTAACTAATCGACTATATCCCCCCCCCCCAAAAAAAAATAAAACACACACACACAACAAAAATGGTAGAATTCTAATTTGTGGTCAGTTAAGTGTAAATGAAACGCCATTTAAAATATTTAAACTCTTTATTGTAATATCTACAAGTTGTAAACACCACAGAGCTTCAAGGGGCGTTCCTCCTGGTTTTTACTGGGGAGTTGCCCCTTGTGTACCCCATAGAGGGATCTAATACGGGCCCCTTAACCTAACGTCATCACTTCAGTACTCCCCTCCCATAAACCCACTGTCTTCCAGAAGCAACGAATCTTCAACATGGAAACTTTGCTATCATATTTCTTCCACTAGAAATAAGCCCTGTATATTCTACTGAAAAACTCGTGCGTATATTAAGCTTTTGCATGGGCTTTCGTATCCCAAAAGTATTGCTCTTAGACGGATTCACCAAGCCCTATGTCAAAGTGATCCCCTCGCCACCACAAAGTAAACCCGTCTTTCATTAGTTTTCGATAAATTCATTTAAGATTTTTTATCTATACCCTTGGTAGGTTCTTGAAGGCAAACTCTGGACTACCAGGCAAACCACTTCACATTTGATGCTACTTCTTGCTTCGATGATTGTAGTTTTGGGGTTTGTGACGAATCTGTTACCGTTCCACTCGATCAAAGCATTACAATTGCAATGAAGTCTGTGGGTACGACAACTGGTTTGAAAGAGCCCACTGTGAAGAGAGGCATCTCTACCAGGTTCCCATCTCGACAGGTTGCACAGAGGCAGTTATGCTGGAAATACAAGAAAATTACATAGAACGGCTTACTGTTAAATGTTTCACTGGGTACAAGAAAATCAGGACACTAGACGTTTCAAGAAATAACATATCTACAATTGATCCCGGGGCGTTCTTGGGTGTACGTCGTTTATGCAATCTGTTAGCATCTCACAATCACTTAAATGAGCTTCGTAACGGAACGTTTAAGGGCTCCGAATATCATCTGGAGAAAATTTATCTTAATCACAACGAACTCAGATACATTGATGAATATGCCTTCAAAAATCTCAGACATGTCGTGCTCTTACATTTAACTAATAATAATAATATTGAGACATTACATCCACGAGTGTTCTTAGAAATGTCCAAGCTACGATTCCTCCATCTCGGCAGAAATAAATTGAGGTTCATTCGCCAAACTGCTCTTCAAAGTCTGAAAAGCTTAGAAATTATTTATCTGAAAAAAAAACAGACTTCAACGGATACCCGAAGGCTTGTTTCGTGGTTTAAGATCATTGAAAGAAGTGTTTTTATCGGGAAATGATATCGTGAGTCTTTCTGTTCCTACAGGTCACGTGAGATACCGGTTGTTTGATGTTGCCAGAAACAATCTGAATAAGTCTGATAACATCCTCCCATATTTGCACATTAGTGATAGAATATATATTGATGAAAATCCATTTGTTTGTGAATGTGACTTTTTACTGGTACAGCAATGGTACCAAAATAAAACACAATCTGAACGACAACATTACGAAATCCGCAATCCAATAATGTGTTAGAAATATGCTATTGATGAGGACATACCATTTTCATGTTAACTCACTAAATCTACCGACACTACTGAAAGAAAATTGTCATCCATTCACGCTTCGCTTGAAAAAATTAGTAGTAATCCACAGAACGGTAGATCCATAGGTACAACCGAAGCAGTACCAACAAATATGATTCAAGAAATGAATCCTAACATGCTCCAAGCTTCAAGGATTAGCGTCGGTAGCTCTGGCGAATTAGATGACACAATATTGGGCCTGTCGAGTTATATTGCAACTATTTTAACGCTGTTACTAATACTTTGGTTTACTAAGTTTGTCCTCTGGTTTACTGGTTATTCCAATAAGAAAAAAGAATTTAAATGATCTGAACGAAAAGAGACAAACGCAGGTTCACCGCTTGGATGTTTTCCAGTTCATGCAATGTCTGGATCGTTTGATATGTTCAGCATAGTTGTGTG
The DNA here is from genome assembly GCA_009936505.3 of Holothuria glaberrima. NCBI lineage: Eukaryota > Metazoa > Echinodermata > Holothuroidea > Aspidochirotida > Holothuriidae > Holothuria > Holothuria glaberrima. The sequence goes on along the minus strand of WURT03160692.1, from coordinate 4,981 downwards.
ATGGTGGCGTGGTCTGGGCATGTAGCCTTCACCTCTCCCAGCAAAACGTGATATATGTATGACAAGGCAAATACATTCGTTTCCAGGGAAAAATTTGCGTCATGACTGATTCGCCTCTTGGAAATTCTTCGAGGGCAAACATCATCTACTGTCTTGTGAAATTTTTCTAATAACGCATCTAATGTTCGCCATGTACCTGTTTTTTGTCAACAGTAACAGAGTTCGCTACGATGGGTTATCTCAATTGCCTCAGTAGCGATGGAAGTAACAAGAAACGTATAAATCTGGAAACAACGAAGAAGAACATGACTTTCCAGTAAGAAGAGATTGGTACTGAGAATTACAGTTCTCAGTCAATTTTTCACTTAAGTAACAAAGGTAGGGTTCGTAGTAATGTAACGTTTCACTGCAGACGGGGAATTTAGCTCTAGATGTTACATGGTAGTATAGATAAAAATAAAAGCTAATACGATTAGCAAAAACAAGGTAATACACAACACAAGTGCTTTAAAAAGAATTTTGATACACTGGCTTTCCAGGGTGAAAATGTTAATTTGTGAGCATAAAGGATTTTGTTCGTTCTTCTCTCTGCAGAAAATAAAAGTATACTTTGTATAACGTGGAGGTTTATCTGCTATTAGTTTTAAATATATGTCATAGGAACACAGAAACCGAATAACAGGACAATTGATTTGAATTGTTTCATACTGTATTATAACAAGTTAAGAAAAGTATACCCTTGTACACAATATGATGTAAATGTTAATTTAACTGCACTGTGTTTTGAAAGATCACAATTGTTGTCAGCGACTCGTTTTTCCAGGCGATAAAAATTTGTGATTTTGTTTACATATTTTTCTCCCCAGTTGTTGATGTAAGGGGAACTTCAAGAAGACGTAACTTGGTTGTTATAGGTCACGAAGGGACTACTTTAAATAAACGAGTGCTCGACTTCATGTGTGTCTAGTGTAAATGTACATTGTAAGACATATAAAATGTAAAAAGAATTTATATATGACATGAACCAGTTGTAGTAAAATGAATCTGTATAGTAGAATGAACAGAATGTTACGTAATAGATCAAGGGTACTGATGTGGGGGCAATGATCAATGAAAATATGTTCCGCGTCACCAGGGAACGAGAAAGCTTCGATGTTTGGAACAATTGAGCAGGTTGATGCTTGTTTTTGAGTACTGGGAAATGACTTCGCATGGTAGGAAGGAGAAAACTGACATTTACTGTATGTCAAAAGACTTTCCAGTGCGAGGAAAACTCATAAAATTGTACGGAGGGTTTTATCATGAACGTATTACAACCAATATGCCAACCATCGGTTGTTGTCCCTGTTGGAAATAGCAAGTTATAATTTTCATACCAAGTTTGTCTATTCTGCTATAATGCCACTGCTTATTGCATGTTTTAAATAATAGTCAAAATGGTGTGAAAGAGAAAACAACAAACTAAGCGAAGTAACACCAGAGATTGCTTTGAAAGGCTCAATGGCATAATTTCCCCAAAGTGTATTTGCTGCAGGGAAAATTTCAAAAGCTGGTAGAAAATAGGAATGTAAAGGAGAAGGACGATACAAAACTGTACAAAGTCGGAGAAATAAAGAAGTAATTCAAAATACGTAAAAATACATGTTGTGCGGAGTAATCTCGTACTTGCTGTAACTACGACTAAATTCCGAGTTATCGATGTGAAGATAAAACCTTACTACTTGCATTAGGGCGAAGATCATGGGTTAGGGGATGAGGAGACAGGGTCCCACAATTATTTGTTGGAGGAGGAGAACGGACCACCTTTCGTCCCCTAACATATCGCCTACGACCATAATGATTGCTGATATTGTGAGTGTGAGACATGTATCCTCCAATAATTTGGCAGTAGGAGACGGAATATATCTTTGCGGATATTTTGGCAAAATACCCACATGATTTGCTGATATTTGTGTGAATGTTAAATTTTCCGAGGACTCAAAGGGCATAGCAAACTTTTGAGAGTGTGTGTTTGATGATTTGAACAAGACAGTTGTACACACACATGCGCATTTCCTCTATAACTTGGTTGGAAGGGAACTTGCCTTTGTTCAACTGGCAAACTCCAATGATATAAGTCCTACGCTACAACTGATGTATGTGAGACGTAGTTCTCTGCAGCAATTTGGTTACGGAACCTTTTGTATTTTGGCACGACCCGCATTTATTGCTAATATTTGCGTATAGGCCTATATGATCCCAAGTATTTTAATCAAGCGGAAAGGAATTCCTTCCACCCCTCATTTTTTGTTGACAATCGTAACCGGTTGCATCTTTCCCTATTAATCGTGAAAGGTAGTATGTTGGGCTCTCTTTTGACGCATCTTTTGTCACATGCCCCCAGTGATCACTGTCTGAAACACTTGAAGATATATGCACGCAAATATTATATGTGACGTCATAATCAGGGCCTTTTAAATGGAATAAGGATACCGCCATGGAAGCCTGCGAATTGCCTTATTATGCAAATATTTGACTAAATTTAGTTAAATATGAAACAAGCCGGTTTATTGATAGCCAAATCCAGTAAAATATTTGACAGGATGTCGATTCCTGCCCAGTGATAAGATTTTTTCGATATTTAATGAGACGGTTTTAGATAAATATTTCTCCTGGAAAATAGCCTCTAACTCATTTTAACTGTATTTCATGGATATGGTGATATTTAAGTATTTTTTGTTTCATTTCCAAGTGTTTACAACCCCTATCTATTTATGTACTTTATCGATTTATATACCTTTGATACTAGCATTTTTTATGAACAAGCTTTGCCCAAGGACATCGCAAGACGCGTTATTGACAATACAAAGATCACAAACTACAGTCAAGCACATGATATGACTTAACTTAAGTCTGTGCAAAAAGTGCAAAGTATGTTATCACACTAAGATCATTGAGTAAAGTTTGACTTTAAACTGCGGTAAACTTATCACATTAACATATAGGCCTAAAGCTAAGTATATCGCGGGAAATCTTATCATGAACTTAGTGTTGCATGGGGTTTAAAGTTTTGCGCAGACAACCATTAAGGCTTGGGTAAAATGTGTCTTCAACAATGAAGAAAGTCTTCAAGACTGTAGAAAAACATTTCTAAGGAGAAGCCAAATACAGGTAAGAGGTTACACAAGTATATCATTTTGTAAGAACTCGTTTAATGTTCTATTGGTATCTAATGAGGGCTATTAACAAGAATCTGTATATTGTTTCTTAACATGCACTCCAGTGTATCTTAATCTTGCATATATTTAAAGGCCTTTCTGAAAACAATTATCATCAAAGTTCGTCTTCGAGAGCCTACATAAAACAGTTATTATTACGTCTGGTGTTTATGTAATGACACTGAAGGGAGTCATTTCACCCAAAGAGCAAACTTATTCTCATCTAAAAGTTTTGTTAGCAAAGCTTGGATTGACTCTTATTTTCTCAGTTAGTTCAATAAATTCACAAAAGATTTAAGTCTCATAAAAGTTAGTTGACGTAGTACACTGAAAAACAGTAAATGAATTTTGTGAGGTAGACTATTTTTTGCTAGCATGCTTCCTTCATACCATCATCCACATGACGAACTATGGATAATTCTCAAGATTTAATCCAAGACGGTTGAGAAATGAGTTCCAGGGCAATCATTTAGACAGGAATTTGTGAGGCACTTTGGTACAGAGATCTCGGACTGCTGTCGACGTACACTTTAAAAAATGCCTATTCAAAGGGGCACTGAATAGGCCATCTCTTCAAAAATTTGATTAGATCCGGTTCAAAAATGAATCAGTTGTTATCATTTCTGAAAGATATCTATTCGAATAAATGTTAGTTTTCCTATTCAGTGCCCCTCTGAAAAGATTCTCTTCAAATTTGAATAGGCATTTTTTAGAGCGTATACATCAGCATGTCACTGTTACATAAGGCGACTGCTAGATGTTAGCAACTTAACACATACAATGACCAACTATAAACAGAAGTTAAGCATTTTTCCAGCATTCATAAAACAAACTCTTTCTTACTTTGTTGTGCTTTTACCGCAACTTCACACTTGTATGTTGCGAATACGGGACAATTGAGTGTCCAATGACATCATGCATTTATCTAAACAAGACAAAATGTAAGTCTGCAACAACGAGGAGGGGTTCGCCCAGGGGTTGTTGCATATCATAGTGGAAGTATCCAGCAAATTATCCATCAAATATTATTTTGGTAGACAGAGGGAAAGGGAGAGGGAGAGGGAGAGAGAACGTTACAGTGTAGGAAATCTCAGTGAATATATGAACATGGCATCCAAGTGAAAGTTTGAATATGCAAATGAATAGCACTTTTCTTAATTTTTATCAATATGAATAGCACCTCCGTAACTTTAGATTAATATTTCCTATAGACTTACGTTACAATATATTTACAAAGTTAGTTCTTGCCTATATCTCATAAACAAGTCACATGTTATTGTTCATAATACAGTTTCCTTAATGGAAGATCCCAATAGGGAGCAGATTCTTAAAAAAGCAGAGTGAGTTAATTGTGTAACAATTAGTCTTTTTTATTTTGTAGACGCAAAGGAAAATGGGGCTGACTTTGAAAAGATGGCGGTCGCACGTTGTGATTGAAATAGCAATTTTACTTGAGTTAATCAACTTAGGTAAAGTAATATCTTCCCTCGAAAGCAATTACACAAATCTCATTACGTCATCTGTTCCTATCAACTGTCTTGATGTCTGTGATTACGATACATTGTTTAGAATAGCCGACTGTGAAGGTAAGGGGTTATATCGTGTACCCCTCTCTTATGGTTGTGAAGGAACTGCGCTGTTGAAAATTAACGAAAACCACATACAACATATAGGTAATGGGTCTTTGACTGGATACACCGACTTGAAGACGCTTGATGCCTCAAGAAACCAAATATCCGTCATCGATTCGGAATCTTTCATAAACCTGAAACTGTTGAGAAATA
>WURT03160681.1:0-10732 GCA_009936505.3 Holothuria glaberrima | reverse complement strand
TACCCATGCAATGCGTTGCCTATAAAAACATTACATTTTACTTCAATAGATCACTCAGACGTTTCAAAATATGAGCAATGAAGGGTAATGAGCTCTTCTAAAAGAATAGCAGTTGACAGAAACTATGAAGAGGGCAGTTAAGAACGTTATACACTTGTTTAAAAAAACTGTCAAATTTAACTGTCTCTCAAGGAATATACCTCAAACTGTAACAAAGCTAAAAACATCCTTACATCATTACATCTATTAATCTACAACTTACTTTCATACACAATAGATAAACAAAAACAAGACGCTGAATGAAAACACTGTGAAAAGTCCATGAAACGACTGCTATACTTCTCATTCGCTCGTAAAAACTGCTAACTCTTTCATTCTCCGATTTTACTCACAAGTATCTTTCTTAATTTTCTGTAAAAAAATGTTGAACATTGAAGGTAACCAAAGAGTTATTCCGCATGAATTTATATAAGAAACAAAAATATTGTCACATGACTGATACAAACTATTCCCAGATTAGAATGACGGGGTACACTAAATCGAAATGGGGGGGGGACTGCATTTTCCCTTTAAGTCAGTGCAATGATGTAAGTTTAATTTTCAGTTATGATTCAGAAGTCTGTGACTTCATTGGTCTAGAAAGAATAAGAAGGAAACTATAATGTGCGAGACAGATAAGTAAGAGAATGATTAAGAGTAAGAGTAAGGGTAAGAGCAACTTTATTACTCCAATGAAGGAAATTAAGATCTTGCACATAAAAGTTCAGAACAATACAAAAATAAAACAATATAATTAAGAATACAGATGGAAAGACAAAAGTAAGATGATAAAACATAAAACAACTAAGATGGGAACATAAAAGTATGGTTGCATCAGCCTAGCGATTCAAGTTGTCATTGTAAAGATTGATTGCACGTGGGATGAATGAGTTAAGATAAGTTGTATACCTCACATTTTACTGTACTTCGACTGGGTATATACATCGCTTGTGAATGCCATGAGTTGTAAAAACTATGTGCAAGGCTATATGCCTAATTTTAAGATCATTTTCTATGCTCATTTGGTGCTATTTTTAGTGTTAGACAGGACGGCATTTTCCCCTTTTTCTGGCACAGTCAGAGCATTTTCTGTTGCTTTTGCAGCAGACTAATTTTGAGCCCTGCATAAGAATAGTGATTGCGAGATTCCTAGTTTTGTCACCTTCTGTATTTGCAAAGGGTACGGAAATATTTGCAAGAATTCCAGATGTTGTAGATCTTACAGGTTGGATTTATAGCCATACACATTTTCTTTATGTAGTAGTGTTACATCCCTCCCTCCAGCATGAAACATGTCTCCCCTAAATTTCAGTCCATTGACCACCAGGAAAAGTAATTGAAGGAGGGGGCCACAGTCTTCCTTCTTAATATCTTTATTCCTCTTTTGTTAACTTTTGATGTAGACAAACATGGTGTCAATGCTATTAATGGCAATTGGCAATTGTAGAGCTAATTGCTGCATATCTCTCACACTTAAGGGTTAGATGATTAAGTCTTGAGAACTTTGTTTCAAATGATTTTATGACTTCTCCAAACAGATAAATGAAGATGGATGATCTGTTATGTGTATCATACAAGGTTTAAAAAATTTCAGTAAATTTTATATTTAAGTGTTTACGTCTTTCTGCTCGACTAGAGTGCTACCACCAACTATATTCTTTCATTTGCTTGAATGAAAAAAATGATTACATCCTGTCATAAATTTTAAGTTCATATACTTTGTTATTTTATTGACAGGAAGTAATATTAGAGCTGATTTGACTGGAAACAGTTGTTTACAAATTAATGGATTATATTAAAGTGATGTGTAATAGGGCAAATTATACCAAGGGGCATGGGGTATGTACGTATACTTGTAGCAATTAAGTAATTTAGGTCTCCATACTTACAGTATTTGTGAGGACTACCATTTGTAAGTGACTGCTGTGTTGTAACATGTCCCTCAGATGGGTGAACTAGTATCTAAAATGTCAAATTAGAATAAATGCTGATCATATTTTCTTCATCTTCCCAATATTTTTGACTTCCGATGAACATTCAATCTACTTCGCTCAAGGACTGGAAGATTATCCAATCACTGAAGATGTCATGCCCTGTCGAGGTCTATACATAGTTGTATTCTATCCTTCTTTCTGTGTATTCCTTTTCAAAGTACTGGTTTGAAAAATACAAATTTGTAGTATTTAAAAGAAAATATGAGTGCTGACTATCCCAAATTTGTACAAACTGTCATAATAGTCAAATTTATTGTATAGGTTTAATCATTACAGATATGTTTTGATCAGTTCTGACCCCTGGCTATTATTAACCTACTTCATCTGTGTGCCTCTCTCCATATGAACCTTCACCTAGCCATTTAATAAGCACTTGAGAGAATTTGATAGTATAGTAGGAAAGGGAGCCCTCACTGAGGGCACCCTCTCTTATCCTTCTGTTTAACTTGGGTCAGATAAAATATGTAACCCTGACGAATGTCTGTCGCTCCAATAATCTGCTTGATTTTACTCATAGAAAGGGCATGAAGTTTGTCACATGATTAAAACTAGCTGTGCACAGATATTCAGATAAGGATACTGGGGTATACTAATTTAATTTTCCTTTTAAGATTGAAAATTTCAAACCTCCATGATAAACTCTAACTTATTATACTTATCAACTTCTCCCCCCCTTTTTTTTTTGCTTCTTGGTGGTTGGCATGGCTCTTGTGGTTTCTTTATTTCATCAGTGCACTCTGTGTGGCAGCTGCAAACAGACCATACTGCAGTACACACCTACCAATTAAGATATCTGCAATATGATCTCCCGACTGCCTGCATTTTGACATACCTTGCTATGAACCACAAACGATAATCATATTAAATGTGATATTCAATATCTGTGATGAAACAGAATCCTTAATTGTATTTTGTGTTATTTCAGTTTTCAGTTCGTAGAGTGAGAAATAATGCATTGGGAGGTTCACAGGTTATCGAGAACCTGGAAGTGTTTTCAATCCTTTTCTTCACGTGTAAGAAATGTGTACGAAAAGGGAATCACCCAAATCAAAACCTGGATAGTTTCTTTAGCCTGGTTTTTCAAAGATACCCTGAAGACTAAAAGTTGTGCATACATGAATACTCTTCCCGATCTTTGTCGGTCACTGGGAAATCGTGATGAGTTGACTTTCACAGTTTGCTATGGCAAACGTCAGTTCTTTAGCAAATTTCATCCCTTTCCCTCTGTCTTAGTGTCGAAAGGATTCTCTGTAATTACATCAGGGGACAGGCCTCATTGCAAATTACAGCATTGATCATGAATTCTTTGCTATAGGGTTCAAACACATCAGAGGTGTCATTGCTTTTACGGTATCTAATCTTTCGTATGGATGTTGGAGCATATTAACCATGTTGTTCTAAAATCAATTACAACTCAAGAATGATCTCATAAGAGCCCCCAAAGGAATGGTGTACCACTTAACCTGTAAAATTTCTGCCAGAAAACTAAAGGGAATTAATTCCAAAACAGAAGTGAGGTAAAATCACTCATCATTTGCAAGTGAGAAGAAATGATATGGAATATACATGTCCTGTAGTATTTATGTAGAAGTGAAGTGGCTGTACAGTATAAATGTGACCTCTCATTTAAGAATGCTCAAATATGAAATGAGAAGAAGTTAAGAGCGTTCAGTCACATCCTGGGTAGTCTCTGAATTTGATTGGCCCATTTTCGACGCCTTGAAAGGTGTTTCCTAGTATGTTTTGGAAAAGTTGTGGAAAGTTGCTTTACACATCATGTTTAAATAAATTTGTCCAAAATTTTATTTGTAAGGTAAATCTGTAAGATAAAATGTAAAAATTATGGTTTGTTTTAGTGGTTTTCTTCAAAATTTGGCTTTTGAGCACAGTGGCATGTTGGTTAGAGTGTTGGACATGTGATCTAAGGTTTAGGGTTAGGTTAATGGTTTGACTGTGGCCTGGGTTATTATTGTATCATTGGGCTAGATGCTTTAGCTCCAGTGCCTTTCTCCACCCAGGGGTTACATGGGTACCTGTGGGGTAAATTGTCTTTGGGCACGCCGTTAGAGCTGCTGCTGCACTGGAAGGTTATTCCAGGGAGGATTTAATGTTTAGCATGTGTAATATTGTGCTGCACCTTTGATTAGGTTTGTCCTTTGATGAGGTTTGCCTAGATATTTTGGCATGAAAAATGCAAATGACTTTGTTTTATTTTATATTTTTTAAAAATTTGCAGAAACTATAGTACTGAAAAACACCAATCATGACCTGAAAAATTCCTTGAAAAAAAGTGGGAAGTATGTATCAGTATGTGCCTAAACCTTCAGTTTAGTAAACATTGCAGTAAAGTATTTCAAGAAACATGAAACATTTCAAAGAAGTAAAGCTGGCATTTTAATTATTTCTTGAGCATCTGTCTGTTGTGGTGAGTTTAGAAGTAAGTCATGAAGTAAAAGGAAAGTTATACTTTCCTGGTAAAATGTGACAGCAATTAGGTACACTATCAGGGATTCCGCCAGAAACTCAAAAAAGGGGTGGGGGGATTTATTACTGCTAAACCCCAAGTCTAAATTGATGCTGCCCTTGACCAAATTTATAAGTGGGTTTGGGGGTACAAAAGCTTGCTTCAAGGCCCCTGTAAGGTGCAATTTGAAGGGATTTAAAGGCCATTTATTTTTGTAAGTTTAGACATTGCTGCAAAAGTGTCCTCTTCTTTAGTAAGAAACCAAGATATTGACAATTTTTTTATTTTTATGGACATGAAAAGGGGGGGGGGATTTTACCCTCCTTCTGGAAAGGGGGGGGACATATCCCCCTTTGCCCCATGACGGAAACCCTGACTATACTAGGGGGACTAACTGTGCAAGTTTGCAACAAATACTGCTAATCTACTAATGTACAGATTATTATTTGGTATTGGTTGGAACTCCTAATCTTTGGCATGGAAGTGATATCTGGTGCAAATATATACTTAGATGCAATTTTTTTTCTTTTAGCAGATTTCTTTATTAAAAGTTGCAATCAAAAGAGTATTTTGATTATAATGTAACTGCCAGAACTGGAAAACATCATCAGGGTGTTGTTACTGTCTACATAAAACCTCACTTTCAATCGTACTCCCTCCAACCCTTTTCCGCTACTAACCTCCACCCCTCCTTTATCATGGGTCAAGTTTCTTGTGAAGTATTTCATTGGCCTCGGCAAAGGTAGGGTCAGAACAACCCTTTAAGAGTGTTAAAGACATCAAACTGATAAACTTGCAGTGCTCCATATCTCAGTTTCCCCCTCTTTTAACTGCTACCCTAAATATGGATTTTCTCTTAAGCTGAACGCACACGGATGACAGAAAACGCTAAACATGAGCTGGAAAACTTGTTTTGTGTTTTCGCGAAACAAGTGTTTCGGACAAAAACGCTAATCTTGGTTTTCGTCCAACGCACATGGACGTCAGTGCAAAAACCCGTTTTCTGTTTCATGTTTTACATTTCTGTCGTCCGTGTGCATTCGGCTTTACTCGCTAAAAGTGAAATCTTAACATCCTTTTGAATTGTGCTATTATAAAAATGTTTATAGTTAGTCTAGGAGAGAAATCCCTGATGTTGCAACATCTGTTCTAGTCAGGTACTTTTCAGTTCAGACAACATTTTGTTTAATTCTCCCATTTTCTTTCTTATTGTAGAATATCCCACCAGACCTATCACTATGTGTCTATGTATTAGAACAATCCCTCTCAGTGAGGGCACTGCAGGAGATGGTGTCAACAGACAATATGGAGACAGTAAGGCTTTTTTTTTCTTTTCTTATGTAATTTTCAAATAAAATCTTAATTGTTCAAAAGTCACGGTCTTAGTTTCACATAACTTTGCTTGTTTTAAAAAACAACTTTTCTTTTATTTAAAAAAAAAAAATGAACTATTTTTACCTGTCACCCCCTTTGCTTTTGTTTTCATTATAATTTCCACTGTGCACAATGTACTTTTTGCATTTTTTTACATGCTCACTTTTTGAAAAGTTTGCAAATTTAAACTTTAGATACAGAACTTTCTTTTCATGACACATTGGAACCTTGGTGCTTGTGTGGATTAGGACAGCTTTGAGATGTAATATGTCAGTACATTAAAATGTATAATATGAGGACCACTGACTACATGATACATCAAACCATTGTCATGCATAATTAATCCAAATAGACAAAGAGCTTCTCTTTCTTGCTCACGCTCTCCCTGCTTTTATGACCGAATAATTGTAACTTCACAGAGTGTTATCATTCAAAGAGCTCAGCTGGCATCCTTGACCTATAAAGTGATGGAAAAAGAGAGAAAAGGCTTAGGTAGAAATTCTTTGTAAGTCTTGGAATATAGTTTATGCTTAGTTTTCCACGAAGTCTGCTTTCTCTGGAAACAAGCTAAATCATGTTAATCACGTAGTCTCAAATGACTTTGTGAATTATTATGTTCTACTTCGGTTGCTTCTTATAAATATTTACAGTTGTTGCATGTGTTCAGTGCTCATTATATGTCATGTGTGAGGAAGCTGATGGTTGTATTAATTTTCAGGGTGCTTCCATCAGAAATTGCTGGAAGTCTTGATAATCATAGAAATCATCTATAGCAGATAGGAGGTTTTCCTTTAGGAGAGGGCCGACTGCATGGTCAAGTGATTAGAGCATCCAACTTGCAGCCGGAAGGTCGGGGGTTCGAATCCTGGCCGAGTCATACCAAAGACTTTAAAAATGGAACCTACTGCCACTGTGCTTGGTGCTTAGCATAAGCAATGGAGTAGGGAAAACAAGCCAGTGAGCCACAACTAGAAAAAGGCCGTGGCTGGCCCGACTTAAACCAATCGGTTACAAACTGAGCCGTAAAACCTCATCTAACTAACTCTTTTAGGAGAATTATTTTGCTGCTATCAGCAAGGTTCTCTTATCTGTTTCTTAAAATGAATGAGTCATTGTACATTAAGAAAGCCCCTACCAATTTAAAGGTTGCTTTTTCCTCCTATAGATATTAGCCCAGTCATTGTTTACAGGAAAAGTATGAATGCAATATTCAGTTTGGTGATGAAGTGTACAGACTGTTTATGTGAATTAGAACATTCATGTCATGATGAAAGGAGAGATTTGAAAGTCTTATTTTCAAAAGCGGGTTTAAACTAGAGCAATGTGCAACATGCATTGTGATTATTTAAATGGAATGCATGTAAGTTAAGCGGTCGTCTATTACTGCTTTAATGATGTGACGCATCTTTTATATCGGTCACAACTACAATCCTTGATCTAGGTTGCCTACGTACCTTTTTTTGTACATGGAGAAACATTTGAAGAAACAAATTTTGGTAATGCAATTACTGGGACTCTGTATCACCGTATTCAATAACAATAACCTCTTTGTGTCAAGACATCTGGAGCAAGCATCTGTTAACATCAGCAACAGTATAATGATAAACCTTTTAGACTAATTCATTTGATGCTTAGGTGAGCACAACAAGAAGATGAATGAAAGAAAGAAAGAAAAAAAAAAAACATCTCAACCTTTTAGGTTGGCAGGAAAAGCAAAGATAACATTAATTTGAAATTAAGATGAGAGAAAGACACATCTCAGGTGTTTTATTTCACCTTTAAAAGTAAAAGAAATGTGACAAAAAGGAAACAAGAAGTTTTGGAAGCTGTGTATGCATGGTTTTATGATGTCTGCCTCGTCAGTTACCCGAAGAGTACAGACAACATGACAGGTTTTGAGACAGCCGGAGATCTAATGTTTCATGAGTTAATAGGTAGACATTAAGTATTGCATACCTTCCCAAGGGGTACATGTCCATGGCATTTTGAAGCCACATATTTGCACAAGAGAAGTTTGGTTTGTATTTGCGCATAAATTTGATTGTGGCTTCATTTCCCCCATATAAATATACTCATTACAACTTTAAAAGGTCAGGTCTGGTCTATGTCAAGATGTACTTTTAATAAGAGTTCAAAATCCTTCAAATCTTTATATACTGACTTGTCATTTTGCAGCATACAGTATGAGATGACCTAAGGTCCCTGAAATCTATGGAGCTTTAAAAGTGTATATATCTATCCACCAGTGGCTCTGCCAGGATTCCAAAGGGGAGGGGGATGGTTAAGTGGGCAACAAGCAAACAATTGGCGGAAGGGCAAAAAGTTGTGAGAGCTTGCAGCATACTGTAGGTTCAACAGGTCTGAGAGAACCATCAACATGAGATGACCTAGGTCCCTTTTCTATGAAGCTTCAGAATTTCAAACATACCAACCAGTAGCTCTGCCAGGATTTCGAGGGGAGGGGAGGGGGACTGCTCAAGGGGGTAACGAGCAGAAATTATTGGGGAAGGCTAAGAAGTGAGTGCCCTTTGCTCCTGTATACTTATGCCTTTGGATAGGAGTGGACTGGGGTGGAAAGGAATAGGCATTGATAGGGGGATGCTCTCCATGGGGATTCCACTGCCACTCTCCCAATTCCTGACAAGTATTTTGAATATTTTCCACTTGCTTTTTTCAAACTCATAGATCCCCACTTTCATTCAACCAAGGTCTGCTTTGGCTGTTGACAGTCTGCAGATTTCCTGTTCGAAGAGAGAGACATTTTATCCTTAGCCTACATTTGCACGTGTAATATGCACACAATAAACAGAAAAATAATCCAGATCAGCTGAGGTCATTTGCCAATATGATCAATCAGGATCTCCTGTTAGGGCACCTAGGGTCATAAGTTAGACCCTTTTGCTATGTATTGTCTGCAGGGAAACCTCATATTACCATCCATTTACTGGGCTCAAAATAAGTAGAGGCCAGAATCCAGGCCTTTTGGCCTTTTCACTTGCCTTGATACCTCTCAAAAATTACCTACACCAGAGGTAATAATTTGAAAAAAGGGTCCAATAAATTCTGTTTTATGCCCTTGATCTTTTGTTTTATTTTATGATGTAGGCTACTCAGGCTGGCAACCGGACGCTCCTCTATGGCCACGCCATACTTCTTAGGCATTCTCTGAGTGAAATGGTAAGTGTCTGCATTGTAAATTCATATTAGAGATTTTCCACACATCTTACCTAATTTCTGAGGTTAGGAAACCATCTCATAATTATCACAGGTGGAACATTTCAAATTGGTAAAGATGGAGGTTATATATATGCTTCCCTTTTATTTCAACATTTTTTAGTGTGATATTTTTCTTGGCCTAAAAAAAAAGACTGCCATGATGAAATTGTTGCATGGAGAGTTAGTTTTCAAAAAGGTTGTTGTTAATAGTTTATAGAGTGTCAACAGTGGAGGAGCTGGAAGGGTTAAGAAGTGGCAAAATAGGGAAAATTCAGTGAATGTAGATTAGGAGTTAGGGGAAATAATTCTTCACTGAATCAGAACTGCTATGAAAAGGTGGCATTCAATAGTCAAGTCTTGTAAGTCTGTAATCTGTAATTTGTCTTTAACCTGTACTCTTGTCACTTCTCGTGCAAGGTATCTGCCATGATGGACGTAATTCTCCGATGTGACCCATCATTGTGCCCTGTTTATTGTAAAATCGCTTCCCTGAATAGTTCAAAGACAGGGTAAATGGAGTTGACTTGCACTATTTGAGATTATACTTTCATTGAGCAGATTTAAAGTTCTTGTTGTCACTAAATTTTGGTGAAATTTTGATTTGACTCAAACTGGTAGAAGAACGAGAGTAGTTGTATGAGACAAATACCTAGGTTTTGCATTTGATATAAGTGAATATCTTATTGTGATTTTGGTGGTCATAATTAATATACAGAAGGCATGTCAATGGTTTGTGGATGTGCACAGGTGTTCATGTTGGAAACTGAATTCAATGCAAGATGTCCTGTTGCTGAAATATCATAGGTTGTTTTAAAGAGGGCACAATTGAAAAATTTTGTGAGACTCATTAAAATGGGTTGGCCCAAATGAAACCACTCAAAAAGGCCTGAAGATAATATTTGATCCACAGTCTGAATAAAGTCAGTAATCTTCACATGCCCAACAACTTTTGACCAACTTTGATGATAATTCCATTCGTTATATGGCTCTGTTTTTAACATGTACCAAAAGGCTTAAATGCACTTTGACAGTTCCCAGCAGAAAAACTGCAAACATTTGGGGAAATTTGTTTTTACTTTTGAGTAGTAGAGACCTAGTTTTACCTTCCATAGCTTAACGAAAGTTATCTCGTTGATGCTTCTATATGCAATCTGTGCTCAAATGGCCAAATGTTAACGGAATTTTGTCAACCTGAAAAGGGTACCATATTTGTTTGGGCTGCCAAAAAAAGGGGAACAGCTATTAATCATCATATTTATTTTGGAGAACAAGTACATGTAAGAGATTGCAAAAAAAGTATGTGATGAAAATATTGCACCTGCACCTAGTTCAAAAGAGACACGGATCTGAAAATGATGTTGCGGACGTTACATCTTCCGTAAACAATCATGCATGAAAATGATGTTGCACATGTTACATCTGAAAATGATGTTGTGGACGTTACATCTTCCGTAAACAATCATGCCTGACTTTGACAAGAAGATAGAAATACATCCATCCTTATTATTAGCTCAACCCGCAAAGTGCGGGTCGAGCTGATGTTATACTGTAGAGGGCAAATGTCTGTTTCACTTTTCAAAAGCCTACTCCTTCCTCAGTTGTCGCTTAATCTATCTGCCATTTTCTGTAGAGGTCACATCATGGT
>WURT03160670.1:0-10732 GCA_009936505.3 Holothuria glaberrima | reverse complement strand
AGTTCTTTATGTCCCTTCAGGGGACGTAGCTCCTGAGGGGCAGAACTTCAGGAGCAACATTTGGTTTTCCCCCTCCTCATATATATATGAAGTCCGTGATAAGTTCCCATAGCCCTGTGCATGACGTCACGCTGAGGTCATGTTAGAGAACAAGCAATGAAGATAAAGTGGTACACACTCTCTACGCTGGACGCAGCTTTCGTATGTGCACGTAGACTTAGACAGGTACACAAATGAGCAGTGTCTACGTAACTCTGTGTTGGTGTAGTGATGTTAAGCGCTTACTCATTCAAGGGTGCGCGTTCTATTCTGTGACGTCATATACATCATGTTTATACTTCCTTCCACTCCAAGATATTGCAAGATAATTACTGCCAAACTCCTATAGAGGTTCCAGAGAAATTTCTTAAACTTAAGATTTCTCTGAGAGATGTGATCGTTTCTACGAATTTAACCCAACACATGTAGCCTATATATAAGCAGGCCTACACGTACACTTACGCACAATCGATCCCTTACGGTTTAGTTAAGAAAATGTTCTGAGAAAAGAAGGAACAAAACTTTTTAAGCTTTTAATCGACACTTTGTGTTCACAATGTAGTTCTTCCCCGTGCACCAAGTTTGACATCCAAATAGCCAGGACCGTCGCGACCGGGGGGTGTGGGGTTGTCTCACCCCCTCCCCCCCCCCCAAGTTCGTCAGAGCGACGGTAGTCGCAAAATCTGAAAAACCAGGTGGAATTTCTGATTCCTCAGTCTAGCATATTTTTCCGACTGAGCCTTTGTCAACTTTGTATCTATTTTCCAACTAGATCAAGTGAGAATAATACCAAACATTATTTTCTTCACGTAAAATCGAATAAAAACTGTCCTTTGACATCTTAGTTAATGAAAAATTTAGGCGCGCTGCCCGCGCATAAGTCACTGTTTGCTCTTCATCTCATTACCATTATTAAAGGTAATTAAACATGGAACTATTCCGATCACAACACTTTCCGAAAAACAGAGATACATCTCCATCTACATCTCCAAACATCTGTAGGGCTTCGCATCAATATGGGATCTTTCATTCTAACTTGTAGCATACTGTGGAAGGTTGAAAGTACGTATTTGACGATATACATTTTTCGAAAAAAAAAAATTGCCGAGCGCTTCGCGCGCAGCTATTATCGGTATAGATGGTGATTGTTAATACACTTTTGACCAAAAAAAGTCTGTAATGCGCTTTTTAGTCCTTCATTCCTTTTGCTATACCTATCAGACTGGAAGCCATTCGTCTGGAGTTTTCGTTCAAAATTAGTAAAAATCCGATAGATGTAAAATGCTTGGCGTCATACTCTATATTATCATTTGGGTGACAGGTAAGAAGCATTATGTCTTTGTCCAATTTTATATAATTGATCCAGAATTTTCTGGTATCTGCCAGCCTAAGATACCCTTTTATAGTGCACAATGAAGGAAAAGAAAATCTTCGTAATAGTCCAAGAATGTTTGTTGACTCCACGCACGTGTTTTTGCAAAAAAAAAATTTTTCAAATAGAAGACAGTAAGAAGCCAAAAAAAGGGGGGGGGGGTCTTCAGGAGGTTTGTTGACAACGTATTTTTCTCTACGACAACTTACTCTCTTCTTTCACCTAACCAGAAATTAGAATTTACTATAAATTATCGACATTTTCCAGCCATATATGAGCAGCTCAAAAAATATCCCAAACATAGCACCATTTTTCATCTAGGCAACCTTAAATTAATAAAAAATTTCTCAAAGAGGAGGGGGAACCCCTCCCCTTAGACCCCTCCCCCAGGACGGCCCTTTACCTTGTGACAAAGGAAGGATCCCTACTGCTGCTGAATTGGCCAAATTATGAACACTTTTCAGCCATATATGAGTCAGTGGCGGCGGATCCGGGAGGATTGGGCCCAGCCCTCCAATGAAAAAAGTGAGGGGGATAAAGGTATCTTCATCCCCCCCCCATTAGTTGCCAAGTGCAGACATGAGATCCATACTTCAACGCTGGGTACATACAGCTTAAAACACTCGGGAAGTGCCGTTTCCGGCCATCTGGAGGGTTTGTATAGCCAAAAATTTTCCTGTCCGCTCCGCGCCAACCGATGGTGCCCCTCCGCTTAGATACATATATATAAACATTTCTCATAGATTGGTTTTTTTTTCATTAATTGAGAAATTGCAGATATGAGACTCATATTTCAAAGCTGGGTACATGCAGCTTAAAACACTCGGGAAGTGCCGTTTCCGGCCATCTGGAGGGTTTGTAAAGCCAAAAATTTTCTTGTTCGCTCCGCGCCAACCGATGCTGGCGCTCCGCTTAGATAGTCTTCCTGGCATTCTGTCCCCCCCCCCCAATATTTTTTCCGTTCAACCGCGCGCCTGATGTGAGCAGCTTAAAAAAATCTTGAAAAGATAGCACCATTTTGCATCTAAAGCAACCTTACATTAACAAAAATTTCCAAAAAGGGGGAGGGGACACCCCTCCCCCAGGACGGCATCTTTATGTAGTGACAAAGGAAGAATCCCCACTGATGCATACAAAAAACGCAGTGTGCGTAAAAAGTGCATTCCGCTCAGTTGGAAAAAACATCCAGCCAGTCGGAATTTGGGACCTTCACACACCCTAACTCGTATGACCCTAGCTAGCTATGCCCGTGCAAATAGCGGCACAAGTAAAACCGGGCGGAGAAGAAATGGTGATGACTTCTTAAATTTCAAATTGTTCAAATTGTTCCGAAAACAAGTATAGTTTTACTGGTGTAAATGCCCTAATAAGTGTCTATTTGTTTCAAAAACACTGAACAGTGATCAGGATTTCCGCTCCTGTATTTTCTCTTCCATGAGGAAACAATTCGCCATTTTGACTTTGGTATCCATGCTTGTAATATCTTTGCTTCCTGACCGCTACAGGGTCACCGCCACCGTATCGTCGGACCGGCGGCTTATAGTGGAGGAGGGAACGCTTAACCTTTGCGGAAGCTGTCGTAAAATTGTGATGTTCTGTACTGTTGTTAATTAGTTTCAAAGTGGCACTACTGGGGCACCGTAGGTTGCTTTGCAGTCGAGGATCGATAACGCTAACTTCGCCACTTCAAGATATGGTAGATTATATCAACTTTTCTGTGTCTTTCGTTGACTTATTGCTTAATATATCGGGGACCTTTGTAACAGTGTTTCTCAATGCAGAGGAACTCAGGTACTCTTCTGGACATGTTATATCTTTCGAAGAGTTCGTTATATGTTTTGCAATTACTCTACAAAATTGATAGCATGTCTCAATTCTCTACTACATCAAAGATATCCAGTTATCTACTACGTCAAAGATATCCAGTTATCTTCTTATTACGATCCCCATCCCAATATTTTAATTTTGCCGATCTCGTAATATTAACGGATACTGAATAGTATCGGTGTCGAGGGAGTAGGGGACTTCACGGATGGTCATCGTGTCACAAGTAAACGATACACGAGGGATCAAATCACACTTCAACCGGTCAGAGATATACTGATCATTTTCTTTACCAGTTGACCATCAAATATTCACTCACTACACGCAGTCTTAATTAAAGTGGCTACGATAGTGAGATTTTATGAAATAAATATCCATCTTAATTCAAATGTTGCAGTTATAATACCCTGTAGTCGGGTATAAAAAGACTATCATGACTTTCTTTGGTAAACAATATATTGGATTATGCGGGAAATATCGAAACAAGATTAGATGCGATACATTTCTTACAATTAGTGAGTATGCTACACAGAAACTTAAGTAAACCAAAAGTAAGACAGTATTGTAATTACTGACAAATATATCGGTATTTTCTGATGGCTGGCTGCAGCACCCAGCTCTTCCCCTCCCCTTCCCCGTACCCATATGGCTTTATATAATAATAGAAGTATACGGCGATATTGGACACGAAAGAAATTCTTTTCACCGTAATATTTTCCTCTTAGTATCTGTCCATGTGTGAGTAGCTTGTATACACGTATCGCTTCGAGTATGACCTGAACATACGTACTCAGTACAGTCAGCTCGAAAATGAAAGGAGTTCCCATTTTTCCCAATCACGAGTAGGAGAGCACGGAAATAAGGTATAGACTAATACTCCCATGAAGAGAGCGACCTGCTTCTAGAGAAAGCAGCCTTTACAGAGTTTCAATGCACCATTAGTCTGCAACAACACTGTATAAAATCAGGTGATTGGATAATATTGGGTTTGAGGCTCGATGTGATGCCGTAGCACATGCGCGTAACGAGGGGGTTCTTGGGGCTCGGGCAAAGCATGCCCCATTTCAAGTGAACCCTCACTTCATTTGAGCGAACCCCCTACATCGGACTGCGCACGTAAAACTTACTACAACTAAACGCTATCTTCGCATGAAGAGTAAAGGGGCTCTTATTTAAAAGATAAAAAAAAAACAGATGAACTGCCCAGAAGAATGAGTTAGGTAAAAAAACTTGTATAATAGGTCTGTATGCGGAAATATGGGCTCAAAACTTCCAGACTTACCCAAAATACACTTCCACACGAAGCGGCCGGAAGAGCCTTTACTTGAATACCCAAACGCAAAGAGTTAATGTCACACTTTTAAAAGATAAAACTCTGTCCTCTTTCCAGTCTTAAAAAGAAGCGTGATTCGAAGCTGGATCAGGGTTCCGGTAAATCTCCCTTTTTCAGCAAGCCCCCGTGTCAAAGAAGCGACCCGCACCTACAAATCCTATTTTCCACCCTCACTGGAAATATTGACTATCCTTAAGGAAAGTCGTTTACCTACCAGAATGTTTTGAGAGAGAGAATTCACCTATTAAAATACCAATAAAAATTCAGATGTTAATTTTACCACTCTCTTGCAAGCTTTTTCTACATAACCACCTCGATAATTCACCTGTGTTTCGTCTTTAGGCGGTCAGATTTCGATGTGCTCCAAAATTTTCAATGCACTTAATTAGCACGTTATAAAGTTGAATTGTATATTTTGGAGAAGAAATACTGCGTTTAAAATGCACCAACATGGTGTACAAAGATAATAACTTAAACCATTATTAAACCGTTCAGTCTCACCAATTAACTATAGAATAGCTTTATCTCCTCAAAATATTATGCATTACATGAGTAACGGATGTTGCATCATTTGAATTTTTGAAAGTTTGGGTGAACAAATTCCTTTTGTGCAACAACTAACCGAATTTCTTCCTGTGAGAGCCTTATTTCTTGAAAAGGAAGCTACCGCACTGCCCTGTTTTGAATTGTCTATCATTCTGTATCTACTAATATTGATTTAAAAATAAGAAAATTTTCTGTAAAATAAAGGCAATATTTCCCTTAACGTTTTGTATAGCTAGATAATACGATTTCTGTTATTCAAGACAGGAAAATGCAGAAAGGGGCTACACAAAATCTAGGTTCAGAGTGCAAGGTACTTTCTGATGTCTTTCGGTAAGCCCAAATATCCCCTATTAACTTTTTTAAGGAAGCGATTTTGAGAAGGGGCCCTTTAACAAATAAAATTTGAACTTTCCTCAAACCCATTCGGCAGAGTAACGTTCTAAAAGTCATAGTCTAATTTAAGAATTACAGAATTTCTTTTCCAACGCATAGGAAAACACTGAATTTAGATACATGACTTGAACACGTAGAGCAGAGGGGGTTACACAATGCAACGTAAAACTTCCTTGTTGAAACTGTCACTAGAGGATACCGTCCAGAATCATTGAATACACCACTATGAATAAAACATGAAATATCACGGTGTGCGTTAAGTACAACTGTCACTTGATGCATGCTCCCTGAAAGATGGCTTTAAGTACCTTACGGTTCTCATCTCCTTCAACTCCCTGCATAAACTAGTACTAAATAATACCACATGTCCACATCGGGTAATGTAATGTCAAACGGTTACACCTCTTATGTTCCGACGTCTCTAGTATGTTCGTAGCCATTTGTGTTGGAACGATTATCGTTATTCTCCATCGGTATCGGCCAATATTGAGAACTGAAATATCGGCATCGGTAATATCGGCTGGCAATATCGATACAACTCTAGTAACCATACTACTCTCACTCTTACTTGACTTTCATGTAGACTTTTCGGATTATAGAGACGTCTGACCAAAAAACGTCGGAACAGTGAGCAGACCCCATGTCAAATGCAAGTGCGTGGGTCGTGCCGTACTGGGTTCAAGTAAAAAAACTTAAATTGTAGTTAGTTATTCAGCTCGTTTCTGTAAAGATGATTAAGGTCGTCAACAGGTGAGGGGTGGAGGACTGCCCCTCCCACTTTGGGAAGTGGTGGGGATTTTTCCCTCACTTTTTCAACAACCATGCCAAAAATAGAGGGCATATGTTTGATTCCACAACTTGCAGTATTGCTGATTCAATGAAATCAAACTCGAAAATTGTGAAAAAGGTATCAAATGGATTAAAATCGCAAGGAAATGTCTCAAATTACACCACCGATCATCTGAGCTCCAATTTGTTTTCAAGGACCTAATAGCCACCTATTCCACGCTTGTATGGTTTCGCTATTCGCGCTTGAAATTGTTTTGACCAAGGTTATGCCCCCTACCCCGGCACCTTCTTTGAGGAGCTGTTGACGCGCTTGAAGATGATCGATAGAATTCTTTGACCAAGGAGTTTTAAAAACTTGTAGAACCTCCTTGCTTTCATCTTTCCCTTTAGGGTCCTTCTAAAGGCGTTATATCAATCGCTTACACAATTTGAGAAAGATGGATAGGGGTTACAACAAGTGATACGACGGCTTGAAATACCGAGATACTAGAAATAGTCACCTTCGGAAGGATTTTCGCCCCACGAAAAAGTCAAAATGCAAGAAGGGGCAGTGATGTGGAGTACCGTGTCAAAGTGATTAATTATTGACACTCTGTATGTATCCTCCTGTGTACAGTGCGTCATCAACTCCTTCGCGTAACATCTGTCTTCATATGTCTTGTCCTTTGTAGCTTCTGAGACGAATTCATGTTTTCAGATTTAGATTAAAAGTAAAAACTGGGTGTTTGATGTGTCTCCCAGGGATTTTGGCTCTTGGGATGGCTTGACTATTGACAAAAGTGGGAGAAATCCCCAAAGCTTGTTTAAGATTCATTTTTGGCAAGTTATACGCAGTCTTAATTATCTACCTTATTAAGCCGGCATCAATCTGATTACTTTACTGTATAAATTTTATTTTTGTTATATTACATGGAATTCATTAACAATCAGTACAGATTGCATCACTGCACATTATCACGTGTAGGAATAGACATTGTGTTGAAGAACGAATGAATGTTGTAGTACTGTACTTCATTTTCCAGAAAAAGGCATAAGTGCACTGCAGGTTTAAACGTATTATTAGAGGAATCAACAAACATCTTATATTTGATACCATGACAACGAAATCTGCTTTTGAAAACAGTTCGCACTTCTAGATATAATCGCAATTATTCACCTGTAAGTTACCATGCAAGTGATGGTATCTTTTTCAACGTTGGCATCCTTGACAGGTATTCAGGAAGCAGTGTATGGTCAGGGAGTTGCTATTATAGCTGCTATTATAGCAACTCCCTGATATGCTGTAGTGTATTTCTAAGTTGGCTGATATAAAGGTTGTAAACTGTAACGTCACTTCCTGTAAACACTTGAAACTGGAATGAAAACAGACATCTATCAAATATTATCGATTCTCGTAAAGAGAATCGTATACTGCACGTACGGTACAGTATTCAATAGTCATTCTGTGTACAAGGAAAAAATCTCAAAAATTGTTGGGAATGACACTCTCTAGAAAATTTGGTCCTAGAAAATACATCTCCCCTACCCCTGCTGGAAAACTCTATCCAATTTAGAGTAAATTTAAAAATTTCAAGAGTGTTTACACTTGTGGAATGGTTGTAGTCCCTCGAGCCGTCCTGAGTGTGGCACAGTTAGGTACTATGTCAGCCACTAATTTAAGAGTGAACTTGAAGCGGACTTTCACAATCGGAAAAAACGGTCAAAATAGGAAAGCCGAGTGGAGGTTTTAGAGACATTACGGTTGCACGAATATCGCCGTTGTATGACATCATTTTCCTGTAGTTTTGAGCACTGACGTTTACTTCCATGGGAATACATAACATTTATATATTTTAAGTGGACGTCTGGAGTGGGAAGCTGGCGTAGCATAATTGCAAACCCGCAAATCACCAACATACTGTCGGGAGTGTCAACCGCTTCCGAAAAGTGAAGTGACGCCCACGCATGCTGTTTTGGTGCAACCAGGGAGCTGCTCCCTTGTCCAGCTGTCATTTTTGCAGCTTTCGAAAGTTGACACTCAACATCGGATCTGGTATTTTGGCAGGGAAACATCTAACTCCTAGCAACGGTGCTATGCTAAAAGCAAGTGCCGGTAGGTACCACTAAC
Source organism: Holothuria glaberrima (assembly GCA_009936505.3). Lineage (NCBI taxonomy): Eukaryota > Metazoa > Echinodermata > Holothuroidea > Aspidochirotida > Holothuriidae > Holothuria > Holothuria glaberrima. The sequence continues at coordinate 2,329 of WURT03160670.1, read as the reverse complement.
CGCGTATACCAATACATACATCTTTACACTGATTTCACGATAGCCTCTAGACTAGTTTATCTGTAGTAAAGGTGCTGGTATATAGTCTAGATGCTAACACTAGAAATACGAAGAATAGCTCTACAGGAATCGTCAAGGTCACTTAAATTCTTCTATGCCCTGACGTTAGGGAAGATCAACTTTTCTGCAAATACCTACCACAAATTTTTGCAAAGAAGCTACAAGTATGCAATATTTGACTATTTTCCAAACTCTTCTCAAAAATACAACAATGAAGTACGTGTCATACTCATAGGCGTATGAGACGGGGAGGGGCACTGTGACCCCTCTCCCCAAAATTTGAGCAACACCAAAGTTCGGGCAGAATCTGTAGAAATTCGGGTAATTTTTTTAAAGGAATGTTTCATTGCACCGGTATTGCATATCCTCAAAAAATAAATGGACGAGTCTCAATGTTACATGAGAGAAGGGCCGTCTGGAAGAGAATGCATTCTGCTCAGTTCATTTTACCGTTAATATAGAACAAACTTGAAAATGTAGAATACAGGCAAAAGTCTTTTGGTACTGGTATCGAATTCGAGGACCCCGAGACTCAAAAGATTATACCGGGTAATAAAACTTTCTTAAAGTATCCCCTCTTCTGTAGTTTGGATTTCTCTGTTCACAACTTCACATCATCCGTTAGGAGGGCACAAGAAAATCGATTTGCATTCTCCCTGTGCCTTTAACTTCTCGGCTTCCGTACTTACAGGACTGTATTAAGATATTAGATACATGTTCATTTCAGAAACACACACCATCTGTCTTTTTTTTTTTATAGTTATTCAACATTAGGATATGTGTTCTTTTCTCACTGGCCATGAAAAACAAACCGGAGATGACCGGAGATGATACTGAGGGTAGTGAGTACGACGGTGCACCCACGCGGTGGCGCATTTGCCTATGGTCGTATTATTAAAAATTTAACGAATTTGCTTTCGTATTCGTTATCACAAATGTCCTGGAATTCAAGCCACCCTTGATAACGCTAAATTGTGTTCTAAAAGTTATGGATAGGCCTAGATGTGTACCATCGTACCCAAGATCCCGTGATGCGACACTTTCTCAAGCCTTAGGGAAGTTACTTAACGACGTTATGCAAGTAACCAGGAATAGAGAGATGCTTGTAGGAAATGGCAAAGTTGGACGTCAGCCCTCACATTCTACTAGTTGACTCCTGCAGTCTTTGACTTTGCATTTAAGATTGAGTTAATTCCTATGAATTCATAAAGTTGTTGCTCTTTTTTGAAAATTTCTAAGTACCTGCAGCTACTCCACAGGGACCACAAAATCCTACACAAAGCTATCAACCCAAGGCAAAATATTACAAAAGTTAGCTTCACATTATAAACATATAAAATATCCTCACATCAGTTTAGAAGCCTAGGTGAAGAGATTTTTGTAGACCAATTATCATTTAAAAGTAGCCAAAAGTTGCAACTGGTATTCAGATAATACTACGAGACTCAAACCACTTATTTGGGGAAGAATTACATATACTTCTGTTCATTTTGTTCTACTTATTCTGGCCAACCAAACTCTCTTTAGCGCTTACTAAAGCAAAAATATGGTTCCAATGCATCCAAATGTACACACTATAATGTAAAATGTTCCAAAAAATGATCTCAGTTGCACCACTGAGTCCCTTGAATAGTATTTTGATGAAATAAAAACTGTATGATACAGTTACATTGCAATTTCTACCCCGCCCCCCTTCACTTTCAGTGTACACAGTGTATGCTGCTACAGTGCTACAGTCTGGGCTGGCATCATTACTGGCCACAAAAGTGACAAAACCCTTCAAATAAACTAGTTACATGTAAGAATGTGTTTACCTCTTTTTTATATGCTCTCCCTTAAATGAACAACTCCATTTTATGTCCTATTTTTGCAAACAGCATCATTAGGGGAGGAGTTTTCATGCTTCCTTATAATACTGTCACAAATCACCTGGCTTCTGAATGAGTGCAGCCTAAGTTGGGTACAGACTACCCATTTGTCTATTGAAAAATGGCCAGTGAACAAGCCATTGAACATTTAACAGTATATCTGGTTCCAGCGAAGAAGAAAAATGAGGTAATGACAAATAAATGGTACATACAATTCAGTTTAGGCTTGCATCCTTTGTTCTGAGGATAACCATACATGATTAGTAAGATCACAAATGCAGCAACACGTTCGTCCACACAATGCATGTTACCAGTGAATTAACTTTCGCAGATTAGGTCCCTGTATCTCTTAACGAGAGAGACGCAAGGCCCACAAAGTCATCAGATGTTTCAATACAACT
>WURT03160659.1:0-10733 GCA_009936505.3 Holothuria glaberrima | reverse complement strand
ATAAGTAACAAAAATATTGTCACATGATTGATAGGAGCCATTCCTGAACCAGTGTACCAGGGTACACTACTTCAAATCGGGGACTGCATTTTCCCTTTAAGTAGGTTAATAGACTTAAATAATTTATACCTCAACAATTACATAAACTGTTAAGTCCAGAGTGAGAACTGAGACGTTTATTACTCAATGCCTGTTTAAACTATTCTTGTAGGCGTCACGGTAATACTTCCATGCTAAGAGTTTGGGCACACAAGAAAATTGCACAATAATTTGTGATGAACTTCCTGTCAAACTTGTATACCCTATTTCTGTTTCCTTTTGAAGCAAAAATGTAAATATGACCTAGCTTGGACAAATAACCTTTCCCTTGAAAAGCATGTTGTTAAAGTGCAAATTTAGCCAAATCACTTTCAGAAAACATGAAAGTACGGTAGTTCCAGGAAAAAAGTGAAAATCGCACCTCAGAAAAAAGAAAGGCAGTGATCATTCTTTGGTACCAAGGTGCAATGACTTTTATATGAAACACACCGATCAGTAATCTGTGGAGTACAAATACTGACATCATCTACCAGTGGGAGTCTTTAATCATTGCAAAACGCACCCATGGAATTCTGGGAACTGGAAGTATAGACAATAATGTGACATCACTGCTCTATTGTTTATTCTCTCAGTTCCCATAATTCCATGGGGGCATTTTGCAATGATTAAAGTATCCTATTCAACTTCAACATGACATCTGACCAACAGCACAGAAATGTCCTGTGAAGATGGGAGTGTGACCCAAAAGATTCATTTTTCATCTCTGTAACACTGTCACACATTTTTGTAAATTTAGAATTAAGGTTCACTTTAAATGAAACTTTGCAGAACAAAAGCTCTTTGAGGTTGCATGTCCCTACTCATCATACTTCAAAGTTGAATTACAACACTATATTTTTTGATAGTTACATTTGCAAGTGTTATACAGCATTGTTTAGCACAACTGTTGAGCAATGCTTTAGTTAACAAGTGAAGGGTCGTGTTACACTCCATACAAACTTTTTGGGGAAAGAGGATGAGGCTGGAATTACAATATTATTCGCTTTAGGACAGAGACTTTAAAATGATGGCATACAGAAAGTACAGTAACTCAGAAAAGTTTGAATCAACTACTTCCTGTCTTACCTCATTTATCCTCTCAAATTACTCCATCATCTACTTTACTTGATAGTCTGCAAGTTTTTGAATGCCCTATGGTGGACTTTTTCACCTGCTCTTAAATTGAACTATGTTATGTTATTCACAGCTTAAAACAAGGTTAAAATACCAAATTTTGCTTAAATATGGAAACCCCTTTCAAACCGTTCAAGAAAATGAACAAAAAGTCCTATTATTGCAGTATGTACATAAGTAATCCAGACTCGAAAAAGAAACAAAATGTTTACTTTTGTGTTCAAGTATAAACAATGAAATGCTCAAACTAACACAAAACAAAAAAAAAAACAAAAAAAAAACGCTATTAAAATTTATCAAAATGATTACCCACACGTGACGATTAAGGGAATTGTATATCTAGTACTGGTTTCATTATGGACAGCGAATCACGTAGTTACATTTTAGTACACCAGGAGTGTATATGTAGTAAAAACTTTCTGTATAAGTACAATGTATGGACTGTGCAGTGTGGCAATGAAACTATTTTAAGAGGCAACTTACGATAAAGTTTTTGGTAAAAAAGAAGAGAAGAACAGTTCTCCCCATGGGACCATTACTCTCTCATGGGAGAGTTCATAGACTCGTGGTTGCCATATTGGCATTTTTAAACACCAAAAGCACTAAATCTGGTGTTTTTAAGAAGGTGTTGGTGTACAAAATTTTAAAACTGTGGTATCTAGATACTTAGAACCCATCTCCCCTTTAAGAAATTACACCCTCTAACTTTGTAACTTTTTTACCACATCTAGCCACAACACTGGCATGCCTCTCTCCAATCTCGTAAAGAAACTTGAATCTGCGCTTCTTCTGTTGCTTTGAAACATGGAAAGTGCAACTGAAATAAACTGTGCCGTTTACAACACGTACTCTTCAGTACTTTCTATATAGGGAATGCACAGGAAATAAAAAAAGTCATAAAGGAATCAGGACAGTTACTATAGCTAACAATCAAAGTGTCATACAGAATGTACTGGCTTAATTGTAATAATATCCTACAATAATAGATGGGTAAAACGAATACCAATAACTGGACAATGTATACACACTGTGATAATTGTTTCCTTACCACTTCCCACTTGCCAACAAGACTACCAAAATGGATGCAATCAAGCTGGACGAGGTATTGTTCCACCACAGTAATCAACGCTTACCTGTAACATAGATACTTACATTACTCACAGTATCCGTAACTACTAAGGCAAAGGACTGAGGGTGAGATGGTATACTTACTAGTGTTGTACAGGCAGTTGTAGCAATACTGCAAGTAGCACATATTACTAATACCAACATTTCAGTTGTGACCCACTCAAGGTACCCCCCTCCCCCTTCCTCGCTGCAGAACCAACCAACCAAACCTAATGGTACACTCACCATGTATCATGAAGGCTGCTGATGGATATCCACTGTTTATTGTAGTACAGTAAGTTGAAACTCTATACTGTGTCTATACTTTGTCCTGTATAGTTCACTGATAAAGGAAACTATTCGCTAAGCCTAGAAGATTCTTCAACTGCTTGAAATGTACAATATACTGTAGCAAACAAAAATTTTATATCTCTTCTTAATCTCTTCACAGGATATGAGATTTCACTTTTAGTTTTGAAATGAAAGGTTACTGAAAGGCAATTTTAGCGTTACAGCCAAGAATCTAGTTACTTCACATACAAATTAATCACAAAACCAGCCTTTTGTACACAAAGAGTAAATTGCTGTTCACAATTATGGATATATCAGGTATTTCACATTTTTATTCCAAAATAGCAACTTTTAACTTGGAAGGGAAAGGGGTCAAAGATATTGGTATGATTTTCAAAATGTATTAAATAATGAAACAAGTTTTTACAGAGAGTCCCCATTTTTCACATTTCTCAATGTATACCCTTGGAAGGGGCAGGGTCAAAAGAAGGAGTAAATTTTGTACCCTTGTACAAATTATGAAAAAGTGGATGAACTCAATATAGATGAACAGTATTTTACATTGCTTAAAGGGTCTGTGACATCCCCAAAGACATATAGAAATAGATCCATAGTTCTTAACACAATTGGTGACTGTGATTGACATAAATTAACACCATAGCATCACTCTGATCACCAGGTCTGTCACCAATGACTTGAACAGATATTGTACCAGACAACCTACACACAGCCTGCCTGGATATGGCCTTGATCAATGTAATCTCAGTCCACACTATTGTTGCTTTGTCAGTCTGGGAGTGAACTCAACAGCAACTTATTCCAAAGATGTGATATTGGCACAAGACACTGAGAACGTAAAGCCATACACAGCAAAGCAAATTATATCCCTGGCCCCGCCTGGTTCCTAGGAACCGTATGGGCCTGTTGCAACCTGAAGGATGGAACAGATGCACCGAATTTGGAAAATTTTTGGTCAACCCAAAAGCAAATCTATTTCTATTGCACAATTACACAAAGCAAAGCAAATTACTGTAAGCCATACACTCATCACCCCAAAGTATATTTTAAGTGTGGGGTATCAAAATTCTCAGTTGGTGACTGCTCTTTGATTGATACCAAAGTTTGGAAATTCAAATGATGCAGAGTAGCTCACATTCCACACAATGCAGACAGAGTGCTTGGATTACAAATTACAGCCTTGTACAGTATAGTCACCAGGACATGGCCTGAAGCAATAAAACAGGTTTGCGTCTGCACAAGGAAGATCGTGATATAGTTATGGGAGGAGCTACAAGTTGCATAGCTGGGAGGGTTAGAACTGTCTGGGATAACAAGATTTTCCCTTTAATATCAACATTTCCCACCTAACAAGCAGATGACTACCTAGATAAAGCACATTCATTCTCACTTCATGCAGGTGTGAAGGAATTTCCTATAAAACAATTTGACATATGAATGAAAACCAGACGACAAAACCGAATCTCTTCCATTGGACAGGCAAGCAGGAAGAGGACCTGATAGGGCGCCCTCTGCCAGAGGAAAACTTGGTAGTGACTTACTTTGGGTAAGTAGGGATTACAAGTGTAAACAGAAAAATGATGAGGAGTGATAGATTGATACAACTTTCATAACTTGAGTACCAATCAATTCAAAGTGGGATTTCATCAAATTGTACCAGGTCTAAGGTATCTCCCTTACATAGGGGAAGACATACAGTAGACTGTCACAGGTCAGAAGTACTGCATTCCATTAATAGAAACCGGAAGACACCATTATCACGTAGTTGATTAATAACTCTAAACAATCCAGACAATTTTAATATACTTTAACATATTGTTCCTACAACTTACAGTATCCTACCTCAAAGACCTTGATAATTTCTGTAAATCTTGATGCCATTGCACTGCCAATAAAATACCAAAAGAAGCACAAACACTCTTAAGGTACCTACTAACAATTTAAAAACTTACTCAGTTTAAAGTCCAAATATGAACATGAAGAAAAATGTTCACTGCACAAAAAGGGTCAGAGGTCACTCTTCCTTGCACAACTTTTAATCAATTCTGCTCAAGAGACATTCCTTGGCACAAACAGCTATTAATAAACAACTGATTTATCAGACTACTGTACAGAATGCAGTATTCAACTTCAAAATCCCAGGAAGACTGTATAGGCCTATACTCTATGTACACAAACCACCTACTACACATGTATATATTATCACTGCACCATGACAATGATGGAGGATATGGCAAAATACCAAATGGGTCAGTCTCTACAAGGAAATTTGCTTAGAAAGCTTTTTTCCATCCTTCTCAAAGACAAATAAAACTGCAACCGTGATACTTTCATTCCTACTACTGCATCTTGTTATGTTGAAAATGAATGCAAACATAATTAAATCCTGAACCCTTCCAAACGCAAACTTTCATGTACAAGCAAACTCTATTATCTTGGTATTGGGTCCTAAATGAAGCAATGAACGATATACAAAAGATTTAATTCTTTAACGTCAAATGTAGTTGTGGGCCTTAATATACTGTATACCTCATGGAACAAATTCAAGTACATTCACTCGCAAATTTGAACAAATTGCCTGTCAGAGTGATTCATCCTTTAAAACTGAAGGTAACTCCACTTTTCTCCACAGTTTTAATAGGAGGGAGGTAGTAGAAGGAGCAGGGCCATGCACCACTGTATGCAACATACCTATGTGTATCTTGCATAGCAACATCACAGAAGAATTAGGCACACTCATTGTCCAAATGCTTAATAACTGTTCATGGCAAATAGGCTGCCGATCTGCATAAAATAGATTAGCTTGTCTATGGGAGATCATTTCATTTCTTGACATTTTCAGCAATACCTTGGTAGAATGGTGCATCTTTGGTACAAAAAGGCATGTAATGCAAAAGTACATGAGTTCATGATGTAAATTTAGCTGTGTTCTTATCAGTAACATGACTTATCAATTAATAATTGATAATTATCAATTATTTATTGATAATTCATGTTATCAATCATCAATTTTTAATTGATAATTCATGTTACTGATAGGAAAACATGAACTATCAAGTAATAATTTAATTCACAGATTACAGTATCATGTACCAACGAACAAAATAGTTGCTTGTTTAAAAAAACAAATAAAAAAAAAAAAAACACCAAAATGTTAGTTTCAAAAATATATTTTAATGTTTACAATTCAAACAGACATTACAAAAATATTTAACAGCTTTAAAGGTAAATTCTCCCTATTGGGGGAATCCAATTTTTCCTTGATCAGTAGAAAAATAGTCATGGGCACTGTCATTTAATGCGTCCACATGTATTTTACCTACAGTTCCAGGCACTCTGTGTGTACATTTTCATTGGTGAATGGCTTTGGAACCCCTTGCAAAGGTTCCGTCTATTGCAAAGGAGTGAAATGCATTTTCAGTAGGGTATATTGTCATAGCTACCGAAAAGCTATATTGGTACAAGTTCACCACACCATTTTTGAGAAAGACACAAATTCTTGAGTGATCTTTGTTCTTGATTAACCTTCTGCATATCAGGCTAGCAAGTATGTTTATGTTGCATAAGCTTTCCCCATTTGGGAGAATCAGGAGTATCTCCCACACTGTTTACAGGAGCACCCAAAGATTCATCTCAGATTGATGATTCAAATCAATTTCTTGAAGACAGTCTCCTTAAGACAAGCAGCACCTACTGTTGAAAGTGGACTTTCATCCATCTACTTAAAGGGGATACGGCATCCCCCCCAAAACAGAGAGTGGCTGGCCACCCTCTGACCAAACATATTTAGGAATATCCCCTGATTTCTAAATACAGTTGATAACTACACTTTGATTGACATTCATTCAAACAATGCAGTTTGCTTCAAGCAATTTAGACTCAGTGCAGGCTACTGAGGCTGAGAGGTGTAATAAGACAGGAGGTTTGGTTTGAATTGGAGGAGGAGGAGCAAGAAGTTAACTGGTAGGGATAATTTTTACTGCCCGAGGTGAGACTAGAGTGCCTTTAAATGTCATGAGTATAGCAGTGTAGCTAGACTATGTACCAAGCAGGGCTGTGCAAAAGTTTTTCAACCTACAGTAAAACAGAAAAGCATACATGTGCTTCTTCATAGTAGTAGACCAGCTAACTCCCCCCCCCCCAAAGAGCTGCCCACAGGAAAGCACCCCAATTGCCTCCCACTACAGAACATAAGTGCTAAAGTTTGCAAAAATTATGCATATGGTACTTATATTTACATCCCAAATATATGACATCATTGAACAGAATGAAATGGGGAGAAAAATTAAAAACAGCAATTTGTATAAAGCTTAGCAAACATTTACAGTGTAACACTCTTAACATTATCTATGCAAGTCCTAACTAGTGTTGGAATGATTATAAGTATCAACTGATTATTCCTCATTTTTGTCCTGCATTGGTATCATTAAAAAATGCCAATATTAAAGTTTCTAACCAATATTTCTCGTCCCATAGGCCTATATCATGAAAATGGTACACTCTCTGAGTATTTTTGTAATATTTCACTTCATTTTAGATGAAACAGCACTTCACTGTGGTGAGCTGTAGCCTAAGGTAAGTTACAGAATGCTGATTTCCCCAAAGTCAGTACCAGATCAGCACTGGCCAATATTGAGAACTGAAATATCTGAACAGGTATCTGTAATATCGGCTTCTTGCAGTATCAGTACAACACTCATCCTAACCACATGCACTGAATGTGTTACCCTCTTTTAAATAATGGACTGTACCACATGTTTTTTCTAGAGCTGTAAGGTAATTAGTGCCAGCATCGTAAAAAGATACATTTTATCTACTGAGGGTGACAAGTCACCTCAAGAGTCCCCATTCAACACCTGTGTGGAGATATATAGTCTAGTTGTCTGTGATGAATCATCTTTTCCTAAGTAAATAATTTCACACAACTAACAACTGACTTGGAATTAAACAGACAATCCCTTGGTCACAAGTCTAGTATGTATTAGTACTTATCGATTAGCTGCTAGCCTAGAAGCAAAATAAACCCAGGAAATTATGTGTTTTCTTGAATAGAAAGACAGTTTACAGTAATTGGTAACATATCTATTCCTTTCATATAAAAGATAAACAATTTGTGTTGGTCAGAATTAAAATGATTTCAACTTTTGCTCTGTTTAAATAGTATACTGAATCCCCACAGTTTGAAAGGAACTTAGCAATCCGCCCAAACTTACTTCTATAAAAGAACATAATGTGACAAATCTCTCTCTTATTTCTTCTGCAAGTATCTTTCACATATTTTAAAACATAAAGCTTCATTCTCAAGATAAACAAAGAGGTTATTTTGCATAAATTGAAAATTCATTCACAAAATTGTCCATGCTGGATTTAAAAGAGCTAATTCATATATTAAGATATCTGGGTACACCAATTCAAATTGGGGTGACTGCATTTTCCCTTCAAGTACAGGTGTGGGTATTCATGATACCCACTACAATAAATACAATAGTAAAAAAGGGATCTCAATAACACAATTTAAAAAGATGTAGAAAACTCAAAATAAAGAAGGGTTCAAACCTACACACTGTAAGTTTAAAGGGAAAATGCAGTTCCCCCAATTTGAAGAAGTGTACCCCGGTACACTAGATCAGGAATGGCTCCTATCAATCATGTGACAATATTTTTGTTACTTATTTCCTAAATTTATGCAGAATAACTAATTGGTTTACCTTCAATATTCAATGATTTTACACAGAAACATTATGAAAATACTTTTGAGAGAAATAAGAGAACTGTAAGATTAAGCAAATTTTTGGAAATAAACTTGGGAGACTGCCTTCTCCCTTTAAAGAAAAGAATGAAGCCTGCCTAGTCAGCAAACAGACTACTGTCCAATAAGAAATGGGACAGCCATGCCAGAATTTTTCTGAATGACTCACTACACTTGAGAATTACACAAACAGTATTATTATAAAACTATAAAGGTACATGTCTGCCATGTTGACTTATGTGACTGTAATATAAGCAATAGAATCCTCATCCCACAAAATCAGCATAATTTATATCTCGTTAAGTGAGTAGTTTCATTTTTCTTTCTCTTTCCACAATTTTGTTGACATGTACACTCTACACCATGCTGACCTACAATGTATGTCTATGGAACGCTTAAGTGTGAATGAATAGCACAACAAACCTGTTCTTGAATTGCATTTCTACCTACTCATAATTTTTGTAGTTCTGTAATTATGTATAGTAAGCCTAATTAATGCCTTTCACTTTTAGTAGTTGGTTAAATGGGAACACACAAGTTTATTTTAACTTATCAACATGCTCATAGTGTACAAAACATTTTATAGAAATCTTGGGATCTTTTTACAATAATAGGCCAGGATCACTAAGCAACATAGTCAGTGTGGTATACACACTGAAATTTCTATCTCATACTGAACATGTAACATTAAACAAATAATGAATGAGTGCGATAGTATGAATAATTTCATGAGTTGAAAGATTGAACGATCTATTTAATGAGGCCAAGCCGAGTTGAATAGAACGTTCAATCTTTCAACAAACAAAATTATTGATACTACCGCACGAATGGAAAACATTCATTATTTGTTTTGTATAACACCTAACTTTCTTAATCATCCATTTTGGTCAAAATTTGATTGTACGTACCCCCACGGCTGACGTCACCGCCGATGGTTACTGTATATATTAGGACGCAGGTTATTACCAAATAACTCATGGCATGTGACAAACAATCCTCCAATCAGATGTAGAGGAGTTGATATTGGTGTTATACAGTATAATAAATAATAATTAACATAATCATTAGTTTCTAATCTAAATTAGCTTTAAATAGGACAGCCCTGAGTTTGTATCTTTGTTGCTTAATTTGTAAGGAAGATTTGTTTGAACCAATATCCCTGTGGTAATATACTGTACACAATCAATGTTTCACAGTACATACAGTATACAGTGTGTATAGTAGTTCAAGTCAACCTCATTGTGGAGTTGAACATTCAGCTGGTGCATATAGGCATACATGTACTTGGATATGCAGGCAAAACCTAAGGCTAGACAGGAGACACTAGGTGCTTACCCAGCCACAGCAAAGATAAGTTGATTAGCCTGGGGATGGGGGTTGGGGGAGAGTAGATGTTTGAACCAGCTGCAGCAAAAATAAATTGATCAGCCTAGGGATGGGGGTGGGGTAGCTGGGATGGGGAAGAGTAGATGTTTGAACCAGCCACAGCAAAAATAAATTGATCAGCCTGGGGGAGTTGGTGGAGGTAGGTGTGGGGGCAGACTCGGTGTTTGATTCAGCTGCACCAAAAATAGGTTGATCAGCCTGGTGATGGGCCTAAGATCCTTGACATGCACTATCTAAACTAGCCGTGAGTGACCATAAACCATTTGGTCCAAGTGGCAATTGCCACATTGCCCCAACAGCCAGTCCAATTACATCATGGATAGAGGTTACAGCAGATGTTCAAAGTTTTAATATTCACATGAGACCTTCATTTCATTTGCAATGAAAACGTTTATATTAGTGGCATGGCTAGGGTAAGCATGCACAGGTGAAAAACCTGTGAAAAAAACTCAGAGTAAAACACTTTTATTTGCAGTAGACCAGAAGTGCTGCCCACAAAAATGCAAAATAAAAAAATTGCTGACTACAGTAACTGAACTGATTACAAAGTAAACTTCAAGTTTAATATAGCACAAAATTTCACATACTGTACAGGACCATTGCTTAAAAATCTTTTCAACAAAATTAACAGAGTCCAAGAATAGAAAGGTTTAAAACTTAAAAATTATGTAAAGAAACCAAACAATTATAGTGATATAAGTTTTGAGATTCAGTACCAATTTGACAATGAATACACTTTCACTTCCTATACATGTCAAATATGGACTTTTCTTGTCTTTGAAGCTAAAACAAAGATGTGTGAAGACAGCACACTGTACTTTAATCCCAACAGACATACTGTACATGTAAGATAATGTAGTGTTCACACTGACCGACTGCATGGCCAAGTGATAAGAGCATCTGACTTGCAGCCGGAAGGTCTAGGGTTCGAATCCTGGCCGGGTCATACCGAAGACTTTAAAAATGGAAC
>WURT03160648.1:0-10733 GCA_009936505.3 Holothuria glaberrima | reverse complement strand
TCCCGCTCCATCCCATGTGACATAAACCTCAACATTTCGAACTCATCTTGCGGCTACGTAGGATTTGCCATGCAAATTCAATTTCTAGTTTATAGTTAGCATTTACTATAGAAGCCACCAGGTGATTGCATCAAGTTGAATGAAGTCAATGAACACACATCAAATGTTACAGGCATCTTCATAAGGGAGTACTGAACAAAAACTTTTATTTCACTTTCTGAATATGAAAATAGGTGGGCTAGTGAAAATAGCTTACGGACATCACAAAATTTTGGATCACTTGTCCGGCTGGCGAGTGAAAAATAAAGTTATGGGAATCCCCTAACTTAACATCTTTAGTTTTTAAGAAACCGCCCCTTGTATCTCACAATAAGGCTGTCATTTTTTCAAACAGGACAGTCTATTGATATCATACACTTGATACCAGGTTTATGTCATTCTTTATACATTCATACTTCAGTGATAGAGCTTACAATTTGTAAAGTATATCAGAAATGTGTATATATTAAGGTCATCCGTTTTGACATCTGTTACCTACAAATAAATAACATCTCTATGCAGAGTGAAGTGCCAAATAAAGTCCATGAAAAACCGACACGGCCTCATCCATGAAGTATGGGCGAAAAGTTAAAATCCGTCACTTCCAAATGTTGCAAGTCTCCTAATGTGGGCCACCATTTAAATACACGTAGTTTCACAAACAGCGTGGTTATATATTTGTAGGATTCAGTACCCATCGCGGATTTCTAAGATTAGTAACCAGGGGCTAAACAATTCAACTCCGATTATAATATTCTCTGAGGTGATTTTGGTCTGCTTAAAATAAAAAAGTCCCCAAAACTCAAAATTATTGGAGGCTGAAGCAGTGGCTGAGCATCCATGTAGTCAGGGGCGGTCGCCCCCCTCGGCACACTGACTTAACTTTCGCCTGTTGACGCCCATTTTGGTTTTAACGTATTGTGGCACAGGGTATCTATCTACTTCAAAGCGCCCCTACAGGCCATTTTCGCCCCTCTGACCGAATTCCCTCGCTCCACCACTGGGTTGACACCCCCAGCCCACTGGTTCCGACTGCCATGTTATCTGACCAAGTTGTTGTTGCTTTTTCTTTCAACTGATTATGACGACAACTGACGGGTTTTCTTTTTAAATTTTGCCTGCTCGTTGCAAATGGAACACAAGCATTTATTAAGACCGAACAGACCTATCAGTCTTTTGTCAATTATTTGTATAGCGAAAGTAGCGTTATCACAGCCCGCAGGTTACATGGAGTTACCACCTCCAAGGCAGAATGTATGTAAAATTACTCGGCATGGAGTCCAATTCAGGTTTATCCCGTACAAATTGACGTTACCACGGGTTATTATCATCATTTGATTACTCTATACGATTCTTATCTGATTATCGCCAAAACGGAAGCTTTTATGACGGTTTTTTTTCCTGCCGGGTGCACAGTAGCAGTTTGGACCCACCATAAGTGTGTGGAACTACTGTCAATGCGGTGGGGTGGGCTTAACACTTTTGCAAGATATTTTAGTAAACGAAATGACATGCACTGTAGTTGAATGGAGACGCCCGTTACTTCGAATTAATAGTTACAAAAATTCTAACGTGAGCAGGTGAGTGAGTCAAGTATTTCGTTATATTGTTGTTTGTACCAGCTGAACGATATGCTATGGACTCATTCACTGTTTACAAACAAAAACGTCACTGCGTGTCGGTAAAAGAGTTTGTAAGGCGCGCTTACACTGTCGTCACAATGCAAAGTAGATTTCAATTCGTCTACTTTCTGCGTGCAATAGCACAAGAGTTTACACGCGCAACATCGAACATACACGCATGTTCTTGCGCATGCTCTTTGCTAACCAGTGCCAACCAGTGACAGAACCGTGTAACAGCCTAATAGCAGCACATACGTCCTTTCAAATTTAAAATCATTTAGAGGTCTTACCTTGGATCTATCCCCGACTTTGCTTGGATACCACTATTGTTAGCGAGAAACCAGTATTCATTTTCTACTGTTCGGATAGCCCAGCGTTTGGCGTCGGCAATAAATTCGAGTTGGAAAATTTCTTTGTCGGAGAATTCGCCCTCCTCCGGGCTGCCTTTCTTCTGGTTGGCAGACACATCAGCACCTGGAAAAAATATGAAACGCATGGTGATATCATGACTCAGATCCTAGTCGTGGTCTGACCTCAAATGACTATACACTCAGATAAAAGTTAAACCTAGAGAATGCTGCTCCCTCCTCAGTATACTTTTATGCACATGCAGAACAGGGCATGCATGCCGAGGCACCTAAAATCACTTTTATTCTTGAAAAAAGAGGACTCTTTTTTAAACTTTTGAATTGTAAAATACCTTAAACATCCGAAATGCAATTCTGTTGACGCGCTTGGGGGGTGCATGGATGCAAATGTTTTTCTCATTTCTGAAATCTCCATGACTATATCTGGCTATGCGCCTAGTTATCACTATATGAACGAAGGACGGGGCTTTATTTGTGACAAAAAAGTTACAGCCCCAGTGCTGGTGTTAAATCAGAAATCAGAAATTGTGTCACATCTAAAACTGGCGACAGAATAAGTGACCTACATGGTCTACACATCGAATCAGTAAGTAAATAAATAAATAAGCCAAAAGTTACAACAACAATAGGACGATATGACATAATGTTATGAGAAAGAAAAAAATGTTCCTGTAGGCTCATTGACAGCAGCTGTGCTAGTCTTGCAGTTGCGAACAGTCAGCCAGAAATGGAGTTAATAGTCAGGACTGCCGACTGCGACTCGATGCAACTGCGACTATCGGTGCGCAGTCGGGTGGGTCGGTGCAGCGTGCAGCTCCTGATCCGTAGAGACAGTCATCGTCGTGACTTTACCGGACTATCGAACTTCAAGCATATTTGGTATCTGTCGTGGAATCGAGGGCTGTTGCATCGCAAATAAACGGGTCCTGACAGTAAGCGGCTGCCAACGACCTTACTCCAAACATTGTGAAAAAACAGTGGCGAGGTATCGTGAGTTCGGCTGACGGTTTGGTAGTGCAAAGTCAATATTGCGGCCTCGGGATCAAAGAGTGGATCAGGTCGGCGTGGGACTAGTGTGCGATTTACCTACGGCCCTACTCAAAAGACGCCAAACCCTGGAGGGGCAACCACGGTCTTCCCCTCACTGGGGTAGCGCGAGGATTTGCTTGACAAGGGGCCAAGCTCCCTGACGTGGCGGGGAAGGAACCTGAAGCCCCGACAAGGGCAACGAAAGTTGCTGAAAAGATGTTGAAATTGCGCGCCGAGAAATTTGGGGAATTTGGGGCTTTTATTAAAGAATACCTTTAAAAGCTGGGTTTCTAGAAAAAAATTGGAAAAGTGTGTTTTTATTGAAAAATTTACTCTGATTTAGAGCAAAATCAATGAAATCGTCGGGCTACTGGCTGTCGTCGGGTACAACATATTTTATCGTACCCATTACTGCTCCCCGTCGAAAATAGAAAATTTTCCCGTCGGTGGGGCGGTCTTCCTCGACGGGGGTGGCCCCCTGTCCCAAACCTGGCACCACCACTGTCCACTCATTCCCGACGAGTATATGGGACATGGTGTTGAAAGCGAGGACTCATTTTCGCGGTGAAGCGTTACATTAACGGTTGAGACGGTGCAGTGAACGCCTGCCTCTCAGCTACAGGCCACATGAAATGATGTTGATATTCGTCAGATTCATTCATATACGAGTAAATTCTACCGTCATCTATAGGCTATCTACAAACCAAGTTTGTTAATCTGACTGTATATACTAACACTCCCTCACTAACAGTTTGCTTCAAATGAAGGTTCCGCAAAGATAGTATATTAGAATCAATTACTTCCGTTGAACCAAAATAACAGGAAAGGAAAGGTTAGCGTTCGAAGGGGTTCCTTTCATCTACTCCGCTTATCGCGATGTACTGTCTGGTATGGTATGTGGTAAATCATAAGGGACACCTGTATCAGCCAGAAGACAAATGCAATTATCTTCCAACTTAAACTGGCAATGTATATATAGCATTTATTCTGTGAAGGGTAAAGTTTAAGCAATAGATCCATACCCAGACTCGAGACTGCTACCGTGAGTCATTCTTCACATATTGATATCCCAATTCCCAAGTCTCCTTTTTTAAGGGGTGATTTTCTTACCTTCTCTTGTCTTTTACTAAGCAGACCTAGCAGTCTAATGTACTGTACTGAACCTTTAATGTTAGTCACGTGTCTTGGCAGACAATCTTCCTCAAGTTTGGTACCGAAATCTTGGAAGTGATCTACTCAATTTCTCATTTTATTTTCCCACTGGGAGGCTGACACCGCAAGCTGTCTGGTACACAAAAGGCTTTGACTCAATTATAATTTCTACATCTCCAATTGGCAACAGTGAACTCGGCTGCTTCAAACCGTTGGATCCAAAAATGTGACATTATACAGGAAGTATAACACATGAAATCAATTTGTTCGTCTTCGATACCACGTTTTTCGTGGATGAAACATCACAAGGTCATGACCTTCTACGGCACAGAAAAAATATTACAAAACTCACAAAATTCTACTTTAACTTCGACACACACAACACGATTACAAGGCAGTTAGATGCCCCCCTTGCCACGTTTTGACTTTATAACTTCAATTTCTTAAAGCAAAATTTACTAACCAAAAATTAAATCCAAATTTAACTCAAGTTTATGTTCTGATTTAATTACGTAAATAATTAGTAATCAATCTGTTTTGTATTTTGCCGTTTTGTTCGTGTATTTCTCACCGGGAGTTATTGAATGTTCTTCTTTTCGTGCGGTCGTGTAAGTTGTAGAGCCTACATTTATTTGTCACATTGTTTGCAAATATCTTTATCACTGTTTATTAATTACGTAGAAGCCAATGAACAACTGAATGAAACAGTATGGCCTTTTGTGTAGTTTAACGTAATGCAAAGGGGGCCAGTAGATCCTGATGGCGTCAACCTCATGTTTTACAAAAGTTTTCTTGAACTAACACAAAACATTCTTTAAATAAAGTAAGTTAGTGGTTCGACTCAGATTAAGTTGCAGTTCCGAAGGTACAGTATTCCCTCTGTTTCTAAACATGTATGTAATTCTTGTACCCAGGGGCGTAAATACGGGGTGGGGTGTGACACCCGCAGTGAAAATCAAAAGTCGGGCTCAAATCCAGTTCAGTATGCCTTTGTAGCAGTAAACAGGTAAACCAGACATGAACAACATTTGAAGGGCAAAAAAGCAAAAAAAAAAAAAAAAAAGTCTTTGAAAATTCGGATCGTACAACTATGTCAATGGGAGTCGGTCATCAAGAAATGAAGTTGGTCCCAAAATAGTTCACACACACCCCTGCGAATTCATGTATATACGCCCCTGCTTGTACCCATCATTTGTTGGCATATAGTCGACAGACTGGAGGCCAAGATCTTTTCAACAATCGAATGTAGGCCTACTGTGTTGTAAATTTTCTACGCTCACTGTAATAATGATTCGTCTACAGCGAATCCCTAACCATAATTTATTTTTGCCTGTTTAATCTTCTCTGCATCCAAATTACTCACACAAGAAGTGTCTTACAATTTTATCTAATCCTTCTTACTGCAGGTGCGATTTTAAATGACTTTACACCTACTTGACATCTACAGGAACAGCGATTTCTTCATGGAATCCCGGACTAGAAACCATATACCGTAAATGTATGATATCCTAATCGACACTCAAAGATGCACACCTGGTTATGTTTTATTCTCTTTAAATGAACTGATGGAACTCTCAACAACTCTCAACAATGCTTCACATTACACATTAAAATTTATCATTCATTATTATTCGGTTTGCAGTCCTCATTTACATAAATGTGTGAAGCAATGTTTTGCAAGCATCTAAGGACCAAGCTCGTATACGTACACTTAAGTCATAAGGCTGCCAACCCACATAATTTTGCGTTTCCTTTGTACATAGGCTACTGATTCCAACGTGGCTTATATGTGTGAGTAACAAGTATTATCATTGTGTTTGTCATGTGTTACATCAATCGATTTCAATTCTTTGTGTGTGTATATCCGCACACAAGTTTGCCAGTATTAAACAATATACAGTACGTTCATTTGACAGGTATCACAGACCGGCATATATGTCTGACAGTTATACGGCTTGTAACTGACAAGCATAGGGGCATAGTTGGGAGAGGGGGAGGAGGGGTCAGGATTAAACGAAGAGAAAAAGGCCAAACTTGGAAAAATTGGCTCTAAAAAACACTTAAGTGGGACAAGAATGTTGTTACGGGTACTGAACGCATCTGCGTGAGCATGAGTGTCCGTGACTGAAAACCACCTTCACGTGCCCTTGTAAGTTGTGGTAGGTCATTTTGACTGACATAAACCATCAAATTTTTGCCACAGCCCACAGGCCCCTGGTGTTTTAAGTATAGCCTGAATACATTGTGTGATACTTGTGCGTGAGCAGGCCTTGTATTGCTGGTGGCCATGGCGTACTGTACTCTAAGAAAGCAGCCTAGTACTTCCACGTTACCTGTGACACTAAAACTTAGGTGCCTTTTGATTCTTCTGACAAAAAGCTAGACATTAAGTCACACTGTAAAATCATTAATTGGGATTATCCTTGGAATTCGAACTTCCCGTTACTTTACAATAACCTCACGTGGAGTTATGGAAATAATTCCTTTCCCCCTTTTCAGGGTTATGCTTAACCCCTATAATAAGATTCGTGTTTGTACGCGACAGTTAAGTACAGACCTAGTAGCTTTCTTGATTCGGATTATAAAGCGGCCCAGCTTAATTGGGATGGACTTTCTGACCGTGGAGATGTGTGTATTCTCTTCATTTAACCCTGCTACACCGGAGGTTACTTGTCCATTTTTTGCCATTATTCCGTCCAAAGTGCAAAAAGCATTTTGTATGTCCATCGAAGCATTGCAGGTAGAACCTTCTCAATTTTGTCTGCGCCCTCTAAAACGATTGACTGATTGAATCTCTGTATGACGTAGGTTCATCCTTACCACCGAACCCAGCGCACTTTTCCATTTCATTTACAAAACTAATCTTTAAATTACATTTACTCCAATTATATCCGCGTAATGCTCTTCTCGCGTTCCTTTGTTTGAAAATATGCGCTCAGGAGTTTTGATCATAATGTTATGATGCCATGCGTCATAATGACATCATCGATACTCCTACCAACAAATTCTCGTACACAGAACACATCTAGGCCATATAATTAAGTCTGGTTCTGCCCCACTGCAAGCCGGAATTGAAGTGAAGGAGGTTGTCTTTCAGCACTTGACAGTGCCTGCCTCGTAAAATATAGTACAAGAGAAGCCTTGAAATGACTAAAACACTAGCGTGATAGCAAAGTAAAACCTATTTGTTTTAACCCGCTATAACCCGCTGTCCTATGATTCATGAATGAATGAGTAATACCTGGAAGATTCATTACAATAAAAGGGCGACGGCCGGGCAGGCCAAATACATATTCAGATGAACGCCGTATACAAAGCGCAAGCAAGGACTTGTACTGCCTACTCTTTCAAATTTATTAGTTGCGTGTATATGAGCGAAAAATTATACTCTGTACTGTACTCTACGTTGCTATGATGAAGCCAGGATATAAAGGGGTTGTGAAAAGTAGCCAAGGGATACACATCGAGAGACAAACCAAATGTATTGATTTTGATGGTTTGTTTCTTTTTCAGATGTTAAGTGTTGACACGCTCTCCGTCTTAAAAAGCTGAATGACAACAGAGAATTGCTATTTGCTTAATAGCAACTCCCTAGTGACACCACAGGCTGCACCCCCCCCCCCCGGCACGAAGAGTTGTGACATAGCCAAATGGAATCTTTCAAATTTGGGGAAGGACTTTTGCCCGGAATTTTATGGAAGGTTACCCAAATTTTACTGTCACTAAACGCGTTGCAAACAAGAGTGTTGAGAAAACGAGAAGGCTAAAAACGGATATTTTCTTGTATGGGGGCGGGGGGAAAACTGCGGGTTTTAGGGGACGACATTTACTGTGTACCTTTTCTCCGCTCAGGTTTTGCACTGTTTGCAGGTAGTTCGCCCAAAAACAAATGGGGAAATTTCCCCTCTCCGTCGCCGGGCCCACACGTTTGCGGGTCGCGACCTACTAAAGGAACAGAAGTTGGAACTTGCACCCTACCCACCCCACCGTCTTACCACAGTAACTATCCCGGGAATTTGTAGCAGATGTAGCAGATGCGGCAGTGTTAGTTCCACAAAGGGCAACAATGGGATTTACCCCCCACTCCGAAAGCAGTCCCCGACAAATTTACCCAAATTACCATCTGTATTAGACCTACCTAGTTTTATTGCATAGATCATTACCCAATCAATGCATCGCACACCGTACCGTGCTGCACAGCATTCTGTTCTATAACAAGCCCGACCCTACCACTCCCTCCCCACCCCAAAGAAAAGGCATCGCCACATACTATTAGGATCGACAGTTAGTGTAAGGTGCACTGTCTAAGTAGGTCTACAGAACGCGACACAATAGCACTTCAAAAGAAATGTTCTGCTCTTAGGCCTTTATTCCTAAAATTCTATGCCGTGTTGTATGAACTTGAATCCATTAATACATGCACTTACGAGAGTGTTAATGTAGCACATATACTTTACCGACTGTCAAGGTTTTAAGCACTTTAATTGCGAGACTACTAGGCTTTAATGAAAATGTGTCTTCGTTTATGTGGTTTAATGGTTAACGTTTGCAAGGTCACCAATTTTTCACATGCGGTTGAAATCTGTTTGACATTCCTATGAACCTTTTTCAACGTAGCAACGAAATGTCATCCGTATGTAAAAGTGGAGAACACTCCCAAGGTCTATTCTAAAGAAATTTTAAGTACTGCACAGAAAGTTTTAAGATACGGCCCAAAGAACTGTAGTCTCATGAAGACCCAGGCCTGAAGCCAATCAAGGAACTGAACGGGGAATGGCTTCCAGGGGGACGAAAAAAATTCAGACGGTGGGCCAAATGTTTAAAAATGTATTAGATCAATGGCAACTTGAAACTCTCAAGAGGGTGGAAAGTTTTCAGGGGGCTCTCCCTCCCCCCATTGCTACGCGCCGGTGAAGCCGCCACGGATCTACAGAAGCTGTAACGGTTGAGCCCGCGAAGAAACATGTTTCGTTCAGTTTTTCTCTACGAAAATTTTTTGTAGATTCCTATAACGGCCGTTTCGCAGACTGGAGGATTTTGCGTAGCTAGAGATAGATTATGACCAATCTATATGAGGTAAACCCTTCAAAATATACAAGTATATTTAACGCAATTCAATGCTCCATAAATCTCATTTACTACGCATTTTGATGCACAAGTAAAATAGGTGTCGGGTTTAGTGAAATTTAAAACAAAAAACTCCGATGTATTTGAAGCCGTCCCATTCTCACATGTACAAGTCTCAGCTTATAAAACTTCCTTGATATCATACATATGTAAAACTTCCTTTCATGTGCGTGAAGGAAAAACATACACAGTACCCCTTTTTCTGCATCAGTTGTGGCTATGCACCTTGTTAAGATCAAAGTGAGAGTTCAATGTTTAAGAGGTGAAACAAACGCGTCAATGTACCCTTACAGATACTCTCAACTGCGTCCCAGTGTGATTTGAATTTAGACAATCAGAGCCTAAACATCATTAACCCGAATAATTGATATATCTATATCACTATGGATCTATTACTATTATTGTACTACAGCAAAAATTGTAAACAATTGTTTTAAATTTCAGCTCTAATGGTTGTTCTTTCAGCAGCTGTTTATAGCAAAGAAGGTAATGTCTTCCTTGAATGAGTTTGCTATTCACGAACTGACATTTAATTTGTCCTGTAATGATTGCACCGAGAAATCACACAAAAGGAGTATTCAATATTTACTTTCACTATCAGACTATAAACTGTGCATACTTGAGTATAGTAGCTAGTATACTTGGGTTTGATCTGTAGCCATGTCGACAACACACATGCAGTACAATGCACCTTTAGCTGTGAGGAACACAGATGCCAGCATTTGACCTTTCTCGGGGAAAGGATGTTCCTGTTATACCTAAAAGCTATAGCGGGTAGAAATTGTCGAGGGAGTTCTCTCGTCATGCAAGGCATACCCCAAATTTTTCAAGCTACAAAAGAAAACACCCCACCCTACCCAGACGACCCCAGCCTTGATATCCTCTGGACAACCCTGAACACCAGGAATACTACAAACGATGTTGCTGCCATGCGCTCATGCAAGTTAGACCTGATAGGCTATAATGAAAGTCCGTCTATCGCCTTAACTTTTATTTTGGAACTTCAGCTTCATCTTACAAACCTCCTTTCCCTTAAAATTATTTTTTATATCTCCTAACATAATATTGCAAAAGGTAAAGCATGGAGAAAAGTACAAAGCCTGCATGAATTAATCAACGGAGGAACAACGCATATTGTCACGTGATTAAAAGTTAACCGGGTTATACTTATTCAACTGTGTGTGATGCATCAATAGAGAGGAGGCTTTGATTAAAAAGACTAACACGTCTACCAATTTACGCATTCCTCTGGTAATTTCACACCACCCCTCAGTACGCCCCATCATACGTGCCATATACAAGAATGTAGAGACTTCGGGAAGACCCCTCGACCCGTGATCTTTTCCCCGAACCTCCCATTACGGCTTTCAGAGTTGAAAGGAATATTGCCAAACAT